>ONZH01003977.1:0-28684 GCA_900303285.1 Rhinella marina
TTTTTTTTTAAATTTTGTTTTTTTGAACGTGACGTGCAGAACTATGGTAGAACTGACTGACACCCTGTTAACGGTGGCTATTTAGTCTGCGACCCAGACAAATGTCGCACAGAGAGTTTTCTGGATCAAGCTGTAGATGATATTGGTAGCAAATGACTTGGTTGTATTCTGTGACGTACAGAAAGTGTCACCTGGACAGTATATACGGATGGGAGCGAGTGTGCTGAACTGTGACACACAGAAAGGTTACACGCAGCTGAGTAAAATGGATTTGTATCACTGAGCTAAAACAACTGAAAAAATAATTTTTTTTTTATATTTTGTTTTTTTTGGGAACGTGACGTGCAGGAACTATGGTAGAACTGACTGACACCCTGTTAACGGTGGCTATTTAGTCTGCGACCCAGACAAATGTCGCACAGAGAGTTTTCTGGATCAAGCTGTAGATGATATTGGTAGCAAATGACTTGGTTGTATTCTGTGACGTACAGAAAGTGTCACCTGGACAGTATATACGGATGGGAGCGAGTGTGCTGAACTGTGACACACAGAAAGGTTACACGCAGCTGAGTAAAATGGATTTGTATCACTGAGCTAAAACAACTGAAAAAATAATTTTTTTTTTAATTTTGTTTTTTTTTGGGAACGTGACGTGCAGGAACTATGGTAGAACTGACTGACACCCTGTTAACGGTGGCTATTTAGTCTGCGACCCAGACAAATGTCGCACAGAGAGTTTTCTGGATCAAGCTGTAGATGATATTGGTAGCAAATGACTTGGTTGTATTCTGTGACGTACAGAAAGTGTCACCTGGACAGTATATACGGATGGGAGCGAGTGTGCTGAACTGTGACACACAGAAAGGTTACACGCAGCTGAGTAAAATGGATTTGTATCACTGAGCTAAAACAACTGAAAAAATAATTTTTTTTTTATATTTTGTTTTTTATATTTTTTTTACAATTTGTTTTTTTTGGGAATGTGACGTGCAGGAACTATCGTAGAACTGACTGACACCCTGTTAACGGTGGCTATTTAGACTGCGACCCAGACAAATGTCGCACAGAGAGTTTTCTGGATCAAGCTATAGATGATATTGGTAGCAAATGACTTGGTTGTATTCTGTGACGTACAGAAAGTGTCGCCTGGACAGTATATACGGAGCGAAGCGAGTGTGCTGAAATGTGACAGACAGAAAGGTTACACACAGCTGAGTAAAATGGATTTGTACCACTGAGCTAAAACAACTGAAAAACTAATTTTTTTTTTAATTTTGTTTTTTTGGGAATGTGACATGCAGAAACTATCGTAGAACTGACTAACACCCTGTTAACGGTGGCTATTTATACTGCGACCCAGACAAATGTCGCACAGAGAGTTTCTGGATCAAGCTGTAGATGATATTGGTAGCAATGACTTGGTTGTATTCTGTGACGTACAGAAAGTGTCGCCTGGACAGTATATACGGAGCGAAGCGAGTGTGCTGAACTGTGACACACAGAAAGGTTACACGCAGCTGAGTAAAATGGATTTGTACCACTGAGCTAAAACAACTTAAAAACTAATTTTTTTTTTAATTTTGTTTTTTTGGGAATGTGACGTGCAGAAACTATCGTAGAACTGACTGACACCCTGTTAACGGTGGCTATTTATACTGTGACCCAGACAAATGTAGCACAGAGAGTTTTCTGGATCAAGCTGTAGATGATATTGGTAGCAAATGACTTGGTTGTATTCTGTGACGTACAGAAAGTGTCGCCTGGACAGTATATACGGAGCAAAGCGAGTGTGCTGAACTGTGACACACAGAAAGGTTACACGCAGCTGAGTAAAATGGATTTGTACCACTGAGCTAAAACAACTGAAAAACGATTTTTTTTTTTAAATCTTGTTTTTTTGGGAATGTGACGTGCAGAAACTATCGTAGAACTGACTGACACCCTTTTAACGGTGGCTATTTATACTGCGACCCAGACAAATTTCGCACAGAGGGTTTTCTGGATCAAGCTGTAGATGATATTGGTAGCAAATGACTTGGTTGTATTCTGTGACGTACAGAAAGTGTCGCCTGGACAGTATATCGGAGCGAAGCGAGTGTGCTGAACTGTGACACACAGAAAGGTTACACGCAGATGAGTAAAATGGATTTGTACCACTGAGCTAAAACAACTGAAAAACAAATTTTTTTTTAAATTTTGTTTTTTTGGGAATGTGACATGCAGAAACTATCGTAGAACTGACTGACACCCTGTTAACGGTGGCTATTTAGTACTGTGACCCAGACAAATGTCGCACAGAGAGTTTTCTGGATCAAGCTGTAGAATGATATTGTAGCAAATGACTTGGTTGTATTCTGTGACGTACAGAAAGTGTCGCCTGGACAGTATATATGGAGCGAAGCGAGTGTGCTGAACTGTGACACACAGAAAGGTTACACGCAGCTGAGTAAAATGGATTTGTACCACTGAGCTAAAACAACTGAAAAACTATTTTTTTTTTAAATTTTGTTTTTTTGGGAATGTGACGTGCAGAAACTATCGTAGAACTGACTGACACCCTGTTAACGGTGGCTATTTATACTGCGACCCAGACAAATGTCGCACAGAGAGTTTTCTGGATCAAGCTGTAGATGATATTGGTAGCAAATGACTTGGTTGTATTCTGTGACGTACAGAAAGTGTCACCTGGACAGTATATACGGATCGGAGCGAGTGTGCTGAACTGTGACACACAGAAAGGTTACACACAGCTGAGTAAAATGGATTTGTATCACTGAGCTAAAACAACTGAAAAACTAATTTTTTTAAATTTTGTTTTTTATATATTTTTTTTAAATTTTGTTTTTTTGGAAACGTGACGTGCAGGAACTATGGTAGAACTGACTGACACCCTGTTAACGGTGGCAATTTAGACTGCAACCCAGACAAATGTCGCACAGAGAGTTTTCTGGATCAAGCTGTAGATGATATTGGTAGCAAATGACTTGGTTGTATTCTGTGACGTACAGAAAGTGTCGCCTGGACAGTATATACGGAGCAAAGCGAGTGTCCTGAACTGTGACACACAGAAAGGTTACACGCAGCTGAGTAAAATGGATTTGTACCACTGAGCTAAAACAACTGAAAAACTAATTTTTTTTAAATTTTGTTTTATTGGGAATGTGACGTGCAGAAACTATCGTAGAACTGACTGACACCCTGTTAACGGTGGCTATTTATACTGCGACCCAGACAAATTTCGCACAGAGAGTTTTCTGGATCAAGCTGTAGATGATATTGGTAGCAAATGACTTGGTTGTATTCTGTGACGTACAGAACGTGTCGCCTGGCCAGTATATACGGAGCGAAGCGAGTGTGCTGAACTATGACACACAGAAAGGTTACACGCAGCTGAGTAAAATGGATTTGTACCACTGAGCTAAAAAAACAGAAAAACTAATTTTTTTTTTAAATTTTGTTTTTTTGGGAATGTGACGTGCAGAAACTATCGTAGAAGTGACTGACACCCTGTTAACGGTGGCTATTTATACTGTGACCCAGACAAATGTCGCACAGAGAGTTTTCTGGATCAAGCTGTAGATGATATTCGTAGCAAATGACTTGGTTGTATTCTGTGACGTACAGAAAGTGTCGCCTGGACAGTATATACGGAGCGAAGCGAGTGTCCTGAACTGTGACACACAGAAAGGTTACACGCAGCTGAGTAAAATGGATTTGTACCACTGAGCTAAAACAACTGAAAAACTAATTTTTTTTAAATTTTGTTTTTTTGGGAATGTGACGTGCAGAAACTATCGTAGAACTGACTGACACCCTGTTAACGGTGGCTATTTATACTGCAACCCAGACAAATTTCGCACAGAGAGTTTTCTGGATCAAGCTGTAGATGATATTGGTAGCAAATGACTTGGTTGTATTCTGTGACGTACAGAACGTGTCGCCTGGCCAGTATATACGGAGCGAAGCGAGTGTGCTGAACTATGACACACAGAAAGGTTACACGCAGCTGAGTAAAATGGATTTGTACCACTGAGCTAAAAAAACAGAAAAACTAATTATTTTTTTTTAATTTTGTTTTTTTGGGAATGTGACGTGCATAAACTATCGTAGAAGTGACTGACACCCTGTTAACGGTGGCTATTTATACTGTGACCCAGACAAATGTCGCACAGAGAGTTTTCTGGATCAAGCTGTAGATGATATTGGTAGCAAATGACTTGGTTGTATTCTGTGACGTACAGAAAGTGTCACCTGGACAGTATATACGGAGCGAAGCGAGTGTGCTGAACTGTGACACAAAGAAAGGTTACATGCAGCTGAGTAAAATGGATTTGTACCACTGAGCTAAAACAACTGAAAAAGTTATTTTTTATATATATTTTGTTTTTTATATTTTTTTTTTATTTTGTTTTTTTTGGGAATGTGACGTGCAGGAACTATCGTAGAACTGACTGACACCCTGTTAACGGTGGCTATTTAGACTGCGACCCAGACAAATGTCGCACAGAGAGTTTTCTGGATCAAGCTGTAGATGATATTGGTAGCAAATGACTTGGTTGTATTCTGTGACGTACAGAAAGTGTCGCCTGGACAGTATATACGGAGCGAAGCGAGTGTGCTGAAATGTGACACACAGAAAGGTTACACGTAGCTGAGTAAAATGGATTTGTACCACTGAGCTAAAACAACTGAAAATCTAATTTTTTTTTAAATTTTGTTTTTTTGGGAATGTGACGTGCAGAAACTATCGTAGAACTGACTGACACCCTGTTAACGGTGGCTATTTATACTGCGACCCAGACAAATTTCGCACAGAGGGTTTTCTGGATCAAGCTGTTGATGATATTGGTAGCAAATGACTTGGTTGTATTCTGTGACGTACAGAAAGTGTCGCCTGGACAGTATATACGGAGCGAAGCGAGTGTGCTGATCTGTGACACACAGAAAGGTTACACGCAGCTGAGTAAAATGGATTTGTACCACTGAGCTAAAACAACTGAAAAACAATTTTTTTTTTAAATTTTGTTTTTTTGGGAATGTGACAAGCAGAAACTATCGTAGAACTGACTGACACCCTGTTAACGGTGGCTATTTATACTGTGACCCAGACAAATGTCGCACAGAGAGTTTTCTGGATCAAGCTGTAGATGATATTGGTAGCAAATGACTTGGTTGTATTCTGTGACGTACAGAAAGTGTCACCTGGACAGTATATACGGATCGGAGCGAGTGTGCTGAACTGTGACACACAGAAAGGTTACACACAGCTGAGTAAAATGGATTTGTATCACTGAGCTAAAACAACTGAAAAACTAATTTTTTTTAAAATTTTGTTTTTTATATTTTTTTTTTAAATTTTGTTTTTTTGGGAACGTAACGTGCAGGAACTATGGTAGAACTGACTGACACCCTGTTAACGGTGGCTATTTAGACTGCAACCCAGACAAATGTCGCACAGAGAGTTTTCTGGATCAAGCTGTAGATGATATTGGTAGCAAATGACTTGGTTGTATTCTGTGAAGTACAGAAAGTGTCGCCTGGACAGTATATACGGAGCGAAGCGAGTGTGCTGAACTGTGACACACAGAAAGGTTACACGCAGCTGAGTAAAATGGATTTGTACCACTGAGCTAAAACAACTGAAAAACTAATTTTTTTTTAAATTTTGTTTTTTTTGGGAATGTGACGTGCAGAAACTATCGTAGAACTGACTGACACCCTGTTAACGGTGGCTATTTATACTGCGACCCAGACAAATGTCGCACAGAGAGTTTTCTGGATCAAGCTGTAGATGATATTGGTAGCAAATGACTTGGTTGTATTCTGTGACGTACAGAAAGTGTCACCTGGACAGTATATACGGATCGGAGCGAGTGTGCTGAACTGTGACACACAGAAAGGTTACACACAGCTGAGTAAAATGGATTTGTATCACTGAGCTAAAACAACTGAAAAACTAATTATTTTTTAAATTTTTTTTTTTATATTTTTTTTTTTAATTTTTTTTTGGGAACGTGACATGCAGGAACTATGGTAGAACTGACTGACACCCTGTTAACGGTGGCTATTTAGACTGCGACCCAGACAAATGTCGCACAGAGAGTTTTCTGGATCAAGCTGTAGATGATATTGGTAGCAAATGACTTGGTTGTATTCTGTGACGTACAGAAAGTGTCGCCTGGACAGTATATACGGAGCAAAGCGAGTGTCCTGAACTGTGACACACAGAAAGGTTACACGCAGCTGAGTAAAATTGATTTGTATCACTGAGCTAAAACAACTGAAAAAATAATTTGTTTTTAAAATTTTGTTTTTTATATTTTTTTTGTTTAATTTTGTTTTTTTGGGAACGTGACGTGCAGGAACTATGGTAGAACTGACTGACACCCTGTTAATGGTGGCTATTTAGACTGCGACCCAGACAAATTTCGCACAGAGAGTTTTCTGGATCAAGCTGTAGATGATATTGGTAGCAAATGACTTGGTTGTATTCTGTGACGTACAGAAAGTGTCGCCTGGACAGTATATACGGAGCAAAGCGAGTGTCCTGAACTGTGACACACAGAAAGGTTACACGCAGCTGAGTAAAATGGATTTGTATCACTGAGCTAAAACAACTGAAAAACTTATTTTTTTTTATATTTTGTTTGTTATATATTTTTTTAAATTTTGTCTTTTTTGGGAACGTGACGTGCAGGAACTATGGTAGAACTGACTGACACCCTGTTAATGGTGGCTATTTAGACTGCAACCCAGACAAATGTCGCACAGAGAGTTTACTGGATCAAGCTGTAGATGATATCTGTAGCAAATGACTTGGTTGTATTCTGTGACATACAGAAAGTGTCGCCTGGACAGCATATACGTATCGGAGCGAGTGTGCTGAACTGTGACACACAGAAAGGTTACACGCGGCTGAGTAAAATGGATTTGTATCACTGAACTAAAACAACTGAAAAACTTAATTTCTTTTAAATTTTGTTTTTTTTTATTTTTTTTTTAAATTATGTTTTTTTGGGAACGTGACATGCAGGAACTATCGTAGAACTGACTGACACCCTGTTAACGGTGGCTATTTAGACTGCGACCCAGACAAATGTCGCACAGAGAGTTTTCTGGATCAAGCTGTAGATGATATTGGTAGCAAATGACTTGGTTGTATTCTGTGACGTACAGAAAGTGTCACCTGGACAGTATATACGGATCGGAGCGAGTGTGCTGAACTGTGACACACAGAAAGGTTACACGCAGCTGAGTAAAATGGATTTGTATCACTGAGCTAAAACAACTGAAAAACTATTTTTTTTTTAAATTTAGTTTTTTTGGGAACGTGACGTGCAGGAACTATCGTAGAACTGACTGACACCCTGTTAATGGTGGCTATTTAGACTGCGACCCAGACAAATGTCGCATAGAGAGTTTTCTGGATCAAGCTGTATACGTTATTGGAAGGGGCGGTCTTGGCATTTCTAGGGCCCTAAGCGAAGTTATGTCCGGGGGGCCCCCCCCAATGACGTGTCACGCCCCTGATGACACGCCCTCTGATGACATGCCCTCTGATGACACGCCCCCTCCCCAATGACACCCCCCCACACACACACACATCAAAGACTTTTTTAACAATGCGCCCCCATGAGACCTCAGATCAGCGTAATGTTCCCCCATGAGACCTCAGATCAGGGTAATGTGCGCCCATGAGACCTCAGATCAGCGTAATGTGCCCCCATGAGACCTCAGATCAGCAGAATGTGCCCCCATGAGACCTCAGACCAGCGTAATGTGCCCCTATCAGACCTCAGAGCAGCGTATTGTGCCCCCATCAGACCTCAGAGCAGCATATTGTGCCCCATCAGACCTCCGAGCTGCTCATGGGGCCCCCATCAAACCTCAGATCAGCGTATTGTTCCGCCATCGGACCCCAGATCAGCGTATTCTGCCCCCATCAGACCTCAGATCAGCAAAATGTGCCCCCATCAGACCTCAGATCAGCTTAATGTACCCCCATCAGAGCTCAGATCAGCGTATTGTGCCCCCATCAGACCTCAGATCATCCCACTGTGCCCCCATGAGACCTCAGATCAGCGTAATGTGCCCCATGAGACCTCAGATCAGGGTAATGTGCCCCCATCAGACCTCAGAGCAGCATATTGTGCCCCATCAGACCTCAGAGCTGCTCATGGGGCCCCCATCAAACCTCAGATCAGCGTATTGTTCCGCCATCAGACCCCAGATCAGCGTATTGTGCCCCCATCAGACCTCAGATCAGCAAAATGTGCCCCCATCAGACCTCAGATCAGCCTAATGTACCCCCATCAGAGCTCAGATCAGCGTATTGTGCCCCCATGAGACCTCAGATCATCCCACTGTGCCCCCATGAGACCTCAGATCAGCGTAATGTGCCCCCATGAGACCTCAGATCAGGGTAATGTGCCCCCATCAGACCTCAGAGCAGCATATTGTGCCCCATCAGACCTCAGAGCTGCTCATGGGGCCCCATCAAACCTCAGATCAGCTTATTGTGCCGCCATCAGACCTCAGATCATCCCACCCAGCCACATAAGAGTAAAATAAAAAAGGTTTCTTACCTGTCCTGCGGCTGCCCTCCGGTCCGGCGCTCCACTCTCTTCCCTGGCTGGCGCGCACTATGACCTGACGCTGCGTAGCGTCAGGTCATAGTGCACGCCGGCCAGGGAAGAGAGTGGAGCGCCGGACCGGAGGGCAGCCGCATGACAGGTAAGAAAGCTTTTTTATTTTACTCTTATGTGGCTGGGTGGGATGATGGGGGGTCCCTACATACAAGTGAGCGCTTCCTTAATCGAAGCGCTCACTTGTATTGGCCATTCCTGCTGGGCCCCCAGAATGTATTAGGAGGGCGGGCGGTCTTGGGCACAACAGCGGAGCGTGGGGGCCCCCTTAGACGTCAGGGGCCCCACGCAAATGAATAGGATGCGTGGTGCCCAAGACCGCCCCTGGTTATTGGTAGCAAATGACTTGGTTGTATTCTGTGACGTACAGAAAGTGTCACCTGGACAGTATATATGGATTGGAGTGAGTGTGCTGAACTGTGACACACAGAATGGTTCCACACTGCTGTGTGCAATGGATTTGTATCACTGAGATAGAACAATAAAAAAAAAACAGGGTTAGATATGGCGATAGCTGCACTACTAGTGCCAGCCAGCCAGCCAAGCCAGGAGACAAAAAAAAAATTTCTTCTAGCCCTTAGAAGGGCTGTTGGGTTCTTTGTGGGTGATTCCTGCCTAACAGAGAACTAAATTCAGGCCCTAACACTGAAAGGCAGCAGCTCTATCCCTAACGACATCCAGACGGCATCTGAGCCGAGCACCGTGGCCAGTCACTAGTATATTCCAGGGTCACCTGATCAGGCCAGCCAACCCCTGCTATCGACATGTAAGGGCCCCACGTGATGCTGGGTGTACCGCAGAGTCTCCTGGCTTGTGATTGGCTGTGTTTATAGGCGCCAAAAAAGCACGATGCGGAAGTTGCCATTTCCTCGAGTATGGCGAGATACTCGTCCGAGCAGCGAGCACTTACGAGTACCCTAATACTCGAACGAGCACCAAGCTCGGACGAGTATGCTCGCTCATCTCTAGTGATAATATATTTTCCTATTTCTGCTATCAAGACATTGTTTTCTAAGAGTTCCAAGTTATAGAGGAAACAGTACTATAATTGTTAAAACTTTCAGAGTGATCTAAGACGAGGTTCAGAGGCTGCCATAACGTATTCTGATTGTCTCATTATCCCCTTGCCTCAGGATAGGAGGATTAATATTAGATAATTGGTTGTCCATCCGTTGGAATCCCTAGGAATCACAAGAATTGGGCCCTATGCTCCACAGGGCCCCCAACATGAATATAGTGCCTGGTCAAGCATGCATCTAGTAAAGGAACTGGACAGAGAATTGTGTAGTTCGCAGGTTAGGAAGGGGCAGTTGCCAGGACCTGTGATAACATCATCATCATCATCATCATCATCATCATCATCATCTTCACAGGTCCTATACCATCTAGTAAAGGAACTGCACAGAGAATGGTGTAGTTCTCAGGTTAGGAGGGTACAGCTGCCAGGACTTGTGATATCATCAGAGACAACTACAAGCCACAGTACCTTATATACACAGTAACCATAACGTATAACTGACCAAACATATCTGTACTCACTGCATCTATTATACCTCATGCTTCACATATCAGGACATTGCTGGATATACTATAGATCTGTATACGCTGCATCTATTATACATTGTGCCTCATATGTCAGTACACTGCTATATATACTATATATTTGCGTACACTGCATCTATTAACCTTTGCATGTCACATATCAGTACGCTTCTGTATGTACTGCACCTAATATAACTTTCACATCATTATATGGTATAATAGATGCAATAGGTAAAGATATATAGTATATACAGCAGTGTACTGATATGTGGACTACAAGGTATAATAGATGCAGTGGGTACAGATATATATAGTATATACAGAAGTGTACTTATATATGAGGCACAAGGTATAATAGACGCAATGTGTACAGATATATAGTATATACAGCAGTATACTTATATGTGAGGTATGAGGTATAATAGATGCAGTTGGTACAGATACATATTATATACAGCAGTGTACAGATATGTGAGGTATGAGGTGTAATAGATGCAGTGGGTACAGATATATAGTATATCCAGCAGAATAATGATATGTAAGGTACAAGGTACAGTATGTAAATGTGTGGGTCTGCTGTTTTGGGGAAACTATCCCTCTCAACATGCCATGGCAGCCTACCATTATCTGGGCACAATGGTAGTTGCAGTTTCCCAATAGCTGGATAATCACTGGTTGGAGATTACTGGTCAATTTGTTCCACACCCTTCCAATCCTAGTTTTGTTCTCTCCCTGTCTTGTCCAGAGAGTTGTTCGATCAAGTAGCAGCCATCAAAATTTATTGATATCATTGTCATTGCATCATTGTCATGGGAAACTATCTTTACATATTGGTTAGAGCGCTTTTTGTTTACTATTCACACTAACATCATAAAATCATTTAGTCCAACATGCTGGAAGATGTTTGTTTTCCTGACTATACATGTGGCTCGCATATATATCAATGAAAATGGAAAGCTTCTGTCACCGAACATAAACAGTCTGTGATAAAATCACAAGATGGGGATGATTACCTGTTCACATAAATCTGCCAAGAAGTTCTAATGAGCATTTGTATAGACCATGAGACAGCAGAGGTTCCCATTTGCATCTCAGATTTTGTAGTGCAAACTGATTCTGCCTTTGAAATGTCTGCTGAGTTTGTACAAGTTCAACTCTAGCCTCATGGCATGTCCTTGATGAGAGATAAGCAAATTTCCCAAAATTAGTTTTGGGTGCGATTCGGTCAAGTTGGCCATCAGATTCGATTCGGTCCAAATATATTAGGTGCATATCGAAAGTGCCACAACTAGTCTGAAAATTCATGAATCATTTATGACACTCTGGGGTCTCCTAGGACTGTTTCCATCCCCTTTCAAGCTCTTTAATGCCAAGACAGCATTAGTAATGCCAGAGTGACAACAACATATATGGCTATAGGTAAATGGATGGTAGCTGGTGGTAACAGTTTGTTTAAAAACACACTGCACTGTCAGATTTCTTTTTATAAATTAAAAAATTACCCCCAAATTACCACTCTTTAATGGCAAATGCCTTTTCTCTCTCTTCTGATTTTAAAAATGGTGGCTGGCATTTGGAGCGATCCATGGGAGACAAATAACAAATGTTTTGGATTCTCCAAAATAATAATGTTTAGGGAAGTTTCTAACAAATTTGAGTAGAATATATAGTAGAATATAATTCACTCATCTCTGTCCATGATCAGTTATGACCTTTGTTCAGCAATTATCTCACACCCATATCCCTTTATAGGAGACTTTATTTTTTCAATTTTAAGTCTACAACTTTATACTGTAGGACATAACACTATTAGGAATAGTATAGGAAGAAGAAAGGGATTGGTTTTTATTTTATTTTCTATATGGAATCTGAACTGACTTCTTCAATATTTATGGCAAATATCAGAATGTCTAATTTTAACTGAAACGTAGATGTGTAACACGGTCATACATATACAGATAGGTTTAACTAAATAATTGAAAAACATAGATAAATAAAACATGAGGCATCCTTCTGAAGGCAGAATTGTTTTGGACTTGCTGCTCCCCATCAGTACAAAGTAGAGTTGTGATCGGCTGTTATTAAAGGTAAGTGTTCTTCTTGAGTAGATCCTGCAAAAAATATAGAAGCTTTAAAGCAACTCTTGATAAAATTATGCAAAAATGCTCTTTTAGAGAAAAGTCACCTCTCCTCTTTATAATAGGTACCTTGATGTTCAGTGTTCAACTCCAGTTGGTTTATATTGACACATTTTAACTGTAGTTTCCTCTACAACCTTCAGGTTTACATAAATAGTGGAGACTGCACTGTCCTCTTATGATTGAAATCCATCAAAATAGCTGTCTGATGTCTCGATTAGAGATGAGCGAGCACTAAAATGCTCGGGTGCTCGTTATTCGAGACAAACTTTTCCCGATGCTCGGGTGCTCGTTTCGAGTAATGAACCCCATTGAAGCAGGTGAGCCACCCAAAAATTTAGCCTGACGCAGCATGGCGGTGATAACAGAGTGACCGAGTTAGACTGAGGTAGCAGGAGGTGAAGCACAGATGGTAATTCGAAGGAGGAGGAGGAGGGGTTGTAGGAAGAGGCATAGTAAGTCTGAGAAACCATGACCGAGGTAGGCACAGCAATCCTCCAAGTGGGCAGTACATGAGCGGCCCCAGGGTCAGACTCGGTCAGAGTGACCGAGCTACACGACGGTAGCAGGTAGAGCACAAAAAAAATTTAGCGTGGCCCTGTATGTGGACGTTGAGAGCTTGTGCATGTAGGTGGGCTGAACTTTTTTTCTGCTTGCGCTCCAACGTTTGCTATAATGACAGCTGAACGTTGCGCAGGGACACATTGGTGGACAGTGTGGAGGATCATGGAGGCGAAGCGGTGGTTTTACGGCAGGAGGCGCTCGTGCCGGGGTCCTGGGCTGGGGGTTGACTCGCAGAGGCAGCGAGTGACACAGGGGAAGGAGCAGTGGTGGGACCCGCATGAGGGGAACGGACGGCCTTGGTTCCATAGTGTTTAGCACTCGTATACCTGCGCATGCTGGTGGTGGTTAGGCTGGTAGTGGTGGAACCCCCACTTAAAAATTTGGCATCAACTGGTGCGGCTGTCAACATCGAGCTTGAACTAGTGGGGCATGTGTGGTATCGATTCTTCTCAGTTTAAAATCGTATACGTCCCCTATATTGGGACCATATATTTCATGGATTTTTCTAACACGGAAAAGGAAAAAGAGCTTGCTCTGGCCAGGGGAGTGTCTTTTCTACTGCAGCTAAGGGGACGTTTCCATGCTCTGCCTATCACAGGTCAGGAGCCAATTAAAAGAACAACTAAAAAAAATCAGTTCAAAATCAAATACGTCCCCTATCCGGGTAAATTGTTTGGAGAGAGGGCCTGTAGGTGGGGGGCAGGCTGGGGGGAAGGAGGTTGAGCTGGAAGAGCCAGAGGAGTGCCCCCTTGGCTAGCGTGTGTGGATGTGACAACAGCCGGATAGAGTTTGAATGACGACGCAGGACCCCAACTTAAAATTTTAGCATCAACCAGTACGGTTGTCAACTCTGAAATTTGTCAAGTGGGGCATGTGTTGTATGCATTCTTCTCAGTTTAATACTGTATACGGCACCTATCCGGAAAAATAGTTTGGAGAGAGAAAGAGAAGAAAAAGACGTATTTTTAAAAGTGACATTCAGTATAGATCAGTTAAAGAGAAAGAAAGGATTTTATGAAATGGATTTGTATCACTGAGAGCAAAATAACCTATTTTTTTACGTGACGTGCAGTATAGATCACTTGAGATAAAAAGGGGAATGTGCACACGTGGGCTGCTATAGTGCAAACCACTATGGTGGTGACAACAGAGTGAGCGAGTGACACTGCGGTAGCAGGCGTACCACAAAAATTTTCCGTGGCCCTGCATGGCGGCGGTGACAACAGAGTGACTGAGTTAGTATGCGGTAGCTGGTGAAGCACCCAAAAAATTAGCCTGACACAGCATGGCGGTTACACCACCAATGACTTTGTCCGACTGAGAATGCAGTGAAATGGCTTTTGTTGACCCTCCAAAATTTTTTTTCTTTTCGAATTACATAAAGTTGACCCTCAGCAAAAAAATTTTTTTTTTAAATGTCAGTACTTGCGCCTCCTGAAAAATTGTTTTGGACTGTCTGTTTGACGCTCCTAAAACATTGTTTTACACTGTCTGTAGTTGACACTGCGGAAAAATTGTTTGGAGAGAGGGCCTGTAGGTGGACCTCCGGAAAAATTGTTTGAAAAACTGGGGGTCAGTCAGCACATCCAGGTATGCAGGTGCACGTCACATAGGTGTGGCTGCAAAATAGAATGGTAAAACATAAAAGATGCAACAGCACTCTGCGAACACAGACAATAAATTGAGTACATATAATACTGCCATACTCACCATCTACACGATACTAGCGCTACATTGTAAATGTGAGATTCTTGGCAGATAATTTTGTACAAAAATTGTTTAGAGAGAGGGCCTATAGGTGGACCTCCGGAAAAATTGTTTAGAGAGAGGGCCTGTAGGTGGACCTCCGGAAAAATTGTTTGGAGAGAGGGCCTGTAGGTGGACCTCCGGAAAAATTGTTTAGAGAGAGGGCCTGTAGGTGGACCTCCGGAAAAATTATGGTAAAAGAGTGCCAGTTGGACCTCTAAAAAATTGCATTTTTTTGGGTCAGCGTTAGGTAAAGACGACAAGGAGGAGGAGGAGTAGAGAAGAGGAATCGGATACATAAGTAATGTTAATCTTTAGCTGATTTCCCCCGGAGGAGATTTGAATTCCAGTGAAATCCAGGCTTTGTTCATTTTAATAAGCGTCAGCCTGTCAGAGCTGGCAGTTGACAGGCGTGTACGCTTATCGGTGATGACGCCACCAGCTGCACTGAATACCCGCTCTGACAGCACGCTAGCGGCAGGGCAGGCCAGCACCTCCAAGGCGTACAGGTTGGTATGGTCAGCTAGGTACTCCCTCACCATCTTTCTGTACAGCTCCCCCCTACTCTGCCTAGACTGGGGACAGGTGACAGGTGACAGTATCTTGCTGGGGTGACATAAAACTGGCAAAGGCCTTGGAGAGCGTTCCCCTGCCAGTAATGGACAAGCTGCCTGCTCGCCTCCTCTCCCCCGCTACTTGGCCCACAGAACCATGCCCTCCGCCGCTAGCAGCGGCAGATGGGAAGGATTGTTTCAGCTTGTGCATCAGGGCCTGTTGATATTGATTCACTCTCATACTCCTTTCCTCTACAGGGATGAGAGTGGAAAGGTTCTGCTTGTACTGTGGGTCCAGGAGAGTGAACACCCAGTAATCGGTGTTTGAAAAAATGCTTCTAACGCAAGGGTCACGGGATAGGCAGCCTAACATGAAGTCTGCCATGTGCGCCAGAGTCCCAACAAGCAAGAATTCCCTCTTCTCACTGGCCTGACTCTCCATTTCCTCCTCCTCCTCCTCCAAGTCCTCCTCTTCAGCCCATACACGCTCAAGAGTTAAGAAGGACTGAGCACTGGTACCCTCTTCTGTCTCACTGACATTCTCCTCCTCTTCCTCCTCATCCTCATCCCCCTCCTCCGATACGCGCTGAGAAACAGACCGGAGGGTGCTCTGGCTATCAAGCGACGTATCTTCCTCCACCGTCTCTTGTGACAAGCGCAAAGCATCCGACTTGATGCTGAGCAGTGAGTTTTTCAACAGGCAAAGCAGCGGGATGGTGAGGCTGATAATGGCGGCATCGCCGCTGACCATCTGTGTTGACTCCTCAAAGTTGCTCAACACCTGGCAGAAATCAGACATCCACGTCCACTCCTCATTGTAGACTTGAGGAATCTGACTGACCTGACTACCAGTTCTGGTGGAAGTTGACATCTGGCAGTGTACAATCGCTCTGCGATGCTGGTAAACTCTGGATAACATGTTTAATGTCGAATTCCATCTTGTGGGCATGTTGCACAACAATCGGTGAGCGGGCAGTTGTAGGCGGCGCTGCGTTGCCCTGAGAGTGGAAGCATCTGTGGTCGACTTGCGGAGCACCTTGGTGAGCAAATCAGACAGATTGGGGTATGTCTTGAGGAACCGCTGAACTATTAGATTGAACACATGGGCCAGGCATGGCACATGTGTGAGTCTGCCGAGTTGTAGAGCCGCCACTAGGTTACGCCAGTTGTCACACGCAACCATTGCTGGCTTGAGGTTCAGCGGTGCCAGCCACAGATAGGTCTGCGCCGTGATGCCCTGTAACAGCTCTTGGGCGGTGTGCCTTTTGTCACCTAAGCTCAGCAGTTTGAGCACCGCCTGCTGGCGCTTACCCACGGCACTGCTGCTGCGCCTAGAGCTACCGACTGAAGGCGCCTGTGCCCACAGATGGTAATTCGGAGGAGGAGGTGCAGGAGGAGGAGGGGTCGGAGGAGGAGGCAGAGTACGTCAGAGAGACCGTGACCGAGGTAGGCTCCGCAATCCTCGGTGTGGGCAGTACATGAGCGGCCCCAGGGTCAGTCTCATTCCCAGCCTCCACCAAGTTAACCCAATGTGCCGTCTGTGAGATATAGTGTCCCTGCCCGGCAGCACTTGTCCACGTGTCCATGGTTAGGTGGACCTTTTCGTTGGTCAAGGCACGGATGATGTTCTGTGACACGTGCTGGTGTAGGGCTGGGACGGCACATCGGGAAAAATAGTGGCGGCTGGGGACCGAATACTGAGGGGCAGCCACCGCCATGAGATTGCGAAAGGCCTCGGTCTCTACCAGCCTATAGGGCAGCATCTCCAGGTTCAGCAATTTGGAGTGGACGTTGAGGGCTTGGGCATGTGGGTGGGTGGAACTGTATTTCCACTTGCGCTCCAGTGTCTGCTGTAAAGACAGCTGAACGCTGCGCTGGGACACATTGGTGGACGCTGTGGAGGATTGTGGAGGCGAAGGTGTAGTTTTCCGGCGGGAGGCGCTTGTGCCGGGGTCCTGCACAGGGGGTTGACTAGCAGAGGCAGCGAGTGACACGGGAAGGAGCAGTGGTGTGACCCGCAGGAGGTGAACGGCCTTGGTTCCATTGAGTGGGGTGTTTAGCACTCATATGCCTGCGCATGCTGGTGGTGGTTAGGCAAGTAGTGGCGGCACCCCTGCTGATCCTGGTGTGGCACAGGTTGCACACCACAGTCCGTCGGTCATCCTCACTTTCTTTAAAGAACCTCCAGACTTGCGAACATCTAGGCCTCGCCACGGGAGCTTCACTACGTGAAACAGTTGCTGCTGATGCACCAGCTCTGGCCCTGCTTCTCCCTCTGGCCACACCACTGCCTCTTACAACCTGTTCTGGTGCAGCACTCGCCTCCGCCTCAGAAGCACTGTCTTCACTAGCCTTATCAATCCAGCTTGGGACAGTCACCTCGTCATCCTCCGATTCCTCAGTCTGCTCCCCCCTCGTACTTCCTGCCCTGAAAACAACTTCACCACTGTCTGACAACCGTGTCTCCCCATCGTTCGACACCTCTTTACACACTTCTTCCACTAAGTCAACATTGTCATCATCATCATCACCCACAGACTGCGACTTGGGCATCGGGAACGAGGTCAGCAGGAACCTGAGAAGTGGTTTGTGACTCTGGGAAGGGTCCAGAAAACAGTTCCTCAGAGTATGCCGGATCACATTTCAAATTTTCCTGGGAGGGGGCAGACTGGGGGGAAGGAGGTTGAGGTGGAGGAGCCAGAGGAGTGCTCCCTTGGGTAACGTGGGTGGACTGCGTGGAAGACTGACTGGTGGACAAATTACTTGAAGCATTGTCCGCAATCCACGACATCAGCTGTTCGCACTGTTGTGGTTTTAACAGTCCTCTACCACGTGTCCCTGTAAGTTGAGACATGAAGCTAGGGAGTGTAGCTCTGCGGCGTTCCCCTGCTCCCTCATCAGCAGGTACTGTCTCACCCTGCCCAGGACCACGGCCTCTGCCCCCTGCAGTAATTGAATGCCCACGCCCTCGACCCTTAGCCCTGGGGTTCAACATTTTCTGTATATAAGTGTATTATATAAAAAAAAAAAATAAATGGGCCTGCGGTACTGAAACCCACAAACTTGTTCAATCTGAACAAGAAAATATATAGGTGGATAAGTTAGAGCAAAATTACGTATGTTATTACGTACCGTGCAGTATGGAGCAATTACACTGAAACTATTAGATTAGGCAGACTTGGTCTGCTTAAGTGCAACCCAGACAAATGTCGCACAGAGATTTTTCTAATGTAGCTGTATCAGTGACAGCAAAAGACCTTTTTTAATTAAGTGACGTACAGAATGTGTCACCTGGACAGAAAATACGGATTGTGGTTTGTATATAGGTGGATAAGTTAGAGCAAAATTATGTATGTTATTACGTACCGTGCAGTATGGAGCAGTTACACTGAAACTATTAGATTAGGCAGACTTGGTCTGCTTAAGTGCAACCCAGACAAATGTCGCACAGAGATTTTTGTAATGTAGCTGTATCAGTGAGAGCGAAAGACCTTTTAGTGACGTACAGAATGTGTCACCTGGACAGAAAATACGGATTGTGGTTTGTGGTGACTAAACAGCTGAATTGTGACACACAGAATGGTTCCACACAGCTGTATGAAATGGATTTGTATCACTGAGATAAAACAACAAAAAAACTATTTTTTTATATATATTTTTTTTTTAATATTTTTTTTTATATATATATTTTTTTTAACGTGACATGCAGAAACTATCAGAGAGCAAACTCAGCCCCTGCTGACTGTGGCTATTTTGACTGCAACCCAGACAAATGTTGCACAGAGATTTTTGTAATGTAGCTGTATCAGTGAAAGCAAAAGACCGTATTTGATTACGTGACGTACAGTATGGGTCACCTGGACAGAAAATACGGATTGTGGTTTGTGGTGAGTGGACAGCTGAACTGTGACACACAGAATGGTTCCACACTGCTGTATGAAATGGATTTGTATCACTGAGTTAAAACAATAAAAAAAAGTGTTATTTATGGCGATAGCTGCACTACTAGTGCCAGCCAGCACAGCCAGGAGACAAAAAAAATGTTTTGTAGCCCGTAGAAGGGCTGTTGGGTTCTTTTCAGATCACTCCTGCCTAACAGAGAACTAAATCCAGGCCCTAACACTCTGCCTGAAACGCAGCAGCTCTGTCCCTAACGACATCCAGACAGCATCTGAGCCGAGCACCGCGGGCAGTCACTAGTATAGTCCAGGGTCACCTGATCTGGCCAGCCAACCCCTGCTATCGACATGTAAGGGCCCCACGTGATGCTGGGTGTACCGCAGAGTCTCCTGGCTTGTGATTGGCTGACTTATAGGCGCCAAAAATTCAAAATGCGGGAGATGCCATTTCCTCGAGCATGGCGAGATACTCGTCCGAGCAGCGAGCACTTACAAGTACCATAATACTCGAACGAGCACCAAGCTCAGGACGAGCATGCTCGCTCATCTCTAGTCTCGATCTATAGCCCTTATATCTACATTCCTCACAGTTCCTAAACAAACAATTAAGCTTAATTCCTATCAATTTGTCATTTATCAATCTTATACAAATTCAGTTTAAATGAGTGTTTAGGAGTTGCCATAGACGTAAATACTGTATACAGGCTACAGATCAAGCCATCAGAAAATGAGATAAAACACTTCTACATTATATATGTAAACCTGAAACCCACCGCTGACAATTTATAATAATACAAGATCCACAGAGCAGGGACAAATATTGAATGTAATGTAATCCCCCTTTAGCAGCAATCACATTCAAAAAACATTTCCTTTAGCTCTAAATAAAATTTCCCCAATGCTGAGGAGGACTTTGGACCAACCTTCCTTCATATGTGTATCAGTTTATGAATATTTCTGGGATGCCTTATGTGTGCAGGCCTCTTCAGGTAGTTGCCACAGCATAATGATTAGATTAAGTTCAGAATGCTCATTTGACTATTCCGACGCTTCTTTTTCAATCATTTATGTTGTTGATTTGTGTGCTTTGGGCCATTCTCTTGTTGCATCACCCAATATCTCTTCAGCTTGATGTCATTGACTGCTGCCTTTAAATTCTCCTATAAATTGCTTGATAACTGTTAAAGGCTATATTAGTTATTGATATTTTGGTTGCTAATAATTAATATTCATAAATAGGTGTAATCCGGCTATTGCTAGTTCCGTCTACTTATCCCTTTATTTCTACCTGTTGCCTATTTGACCTATGCTACATGCAATTCCCTATGCTGTACTGTGGCGGTGACTACAAAGACACTGTAAACCGTACTATATCAATAAAATATTTATTAAACAATAATGTGTACAATCTATTAATTCAGACTATATATATATATATATATATATATAAATATATATATATATATATATATATATATATATAACATAAAAATAGGCAGCACTCTCAAAGTAAAATGAAAAGCAGAGGAACTTTATTCACCCATGTGTAGGACGCGACGTTTCGGCTCAGACTGAGCCTTTCTCAAGCAACAACAAATATGTGTGAACCACATATTTATGCAAAAAGTGCAGGTGCTCAAAATCCACATGACTCATTAGTGACATGATAAATAGAGATGAGGCGAGTAGTGAAATATTCGAAAGTTCGAATTCGATTCGAATAGACCGCGAAATCGATCTATCGACCGAATATCGAATCCCATTAAAGTCTATGGGGAAAAAATGCTCGCCACTTGGAAATCTCAATTCGACCACTTGGAGGTCACCAAAGTCCACCCTGAAACCTCAGAAAAGGATGCCAACACTGCTGGAATGCAACTGGGACAGCAGGGGAAGCATGTCTGGGTGCATATAACGCGCCCAAGTCCGCCTATTACCGGGCCACTATCACCAGCCTCTCAACAATACACCTCCAGACAATAATAACCTCCTCTGTAAAGTTGAGACCATACAAGGGAAAACCTTCTTTCCTCTACATTTGCCATGGACCCCAGGCCATACTAGACAAAAAGAGATAAAATTCTGCACCCCTTAAAATCACAGTTGGCCTATGACAACCACAGATGGCATAGCACAGGGGGAAAGCAAATAGACCCCACCCCTAATTGTCATTGTTGTGTGTGTGTGTGTGTGAGATGTGGTCAGACATGTCTTCTTTAAAATGTAAAAACAACTCAAACACATGCAGAAGCCTTAAAATGCCCAAATTGTTGGCGGCTTGAGATGTCAGTGACCCGACCTGGCACAGTGTCATGTCTAGCAGGTAAAGCAGTGGGGATGTTGAGGGATGCGTAGGACCGCAAAAGGCAGGAAGAGGCCGTGGGACGGCCAGAGGCTCATGGAAAAATTTTGTGGAGGCCCAAGAGGTGAGACCTGTTAAAAATTTTTGTGGAGGCCCC
The DNA here is from genome assembly GCA_900303285.1 of Rhinella marina. Taxonomy (NCBI): domain Eukaryota; kingdom Metazoa; phylum Chordata; class Amphibia; order Anura; family Bufonidae; genus Rhinella; species Rhinella marina. The sequence continues at coordinate 21,548 of ONZH01003977.1, forward strand.
AAGCAAAGGTGAGACCTCTTAAAATTATGTGGAGGCCCCAAGAGGCCCCAAGAGGTGAGACCTCTTAAACATTTTGTGGAGGCGCAAGAGGTGAGACCTCTTAAAAATTTTGTGGAGGCCCAAGAGGTGAGCCATATATATAAATTTTTCTTATTTACGGAGCAATTCTACGGCGGTTAAGGAGGAGGTGGAGGAGGAAATGGCACTTCATACAGATGGCACTTCACTTTTAGCTGCTTTCCACTGTTGGAGAAGCAAAGTCCGGGTCAATCCACTTGCTGTTCATTTTGATTAGCGTCAGCCTGTCGGCACTGTCGGTTGACAGGCGGCTCGCTTTCGGTTATAATGCCCGGCTTGCGCTGAACACCCTTTCTGATACACACGGCGGGCAGGCAAGCACCTCCAGGCGTACAGGGCAGTTCCAGCCACGTGTCAACTTGAGACGCCAGTAAGTGTAGGACGCCGAGGGATCGGGAGGACAGGGGTACGGTCTGCCAGGTAACTCCCGCAACATCCGCCGATACTTGTCCCTCCTGCTGATAGCGGGCCCCGCAGTGATGGAAGTTGCACGAGGGGGTGCCATGAACGTGTCCCACACCTTGGAGAGTGTTCCCCTGGTGGCTGTGGGCCTGATTGAATGTTGTGGGACTCTGGGAGACCCTCTCCTCTCTGCCGCCAGCGATGGTGGTGGGAAAATCTCCAATGTTTCTGCACGAGTTCCTCTGGTATTCCAGGTCGATTCGTCCTCTCCTCTACCGGAATAAAAAGGAAGTTATCTTTATACCGGGGTCCAGGAGTGCGAAGACCCAGTACAGTTTGTTCTCCCACTATCCGGCAACACGTGTTCGTGGTCAATGGCCTTTGCGCTGACTGCGTACCTCAGGGCCCGCCTGATGTTACGCGACACGTGCTGGTGCAGGGCGGGGACGGCCTCCGGGAAAGTAGTGGCGGCTGGGGACGGAATAGCGAGGTGCGGCAGCCGCCATCAGGTCGCGGAAGGCCTGCGTCTCCACAGCCTAAACGGCAACATCTCCAGGGCCAGCAGTTTGGAGATGTGGCAGTTTAAGGCTTGGGCTTGGGGGTGACTCGAGGCGTACTTCCGCCTGCGGTCGAACGCCTGCGAGTGGACAGTTGTTGGGACGAGGAGTTGAAGGTGCAGGCGAAGAGGCGGGGGAAGGGGAGGCTGAAGGAGAAGGCCCAAAGTAGCGAGGCAGAGGCAGATGTGGAGGTGTCCTGGCTGGAGGTCTGGACCGCAGTGGCAGCACCACAAGGGGGAAGAGGCAGTGGCAGCAAGACCGGGCGCAGGTTGTATTGCGTTTGCTCTCTCCACTCAGCCCAGTGCTTGAATTCAAGTGACGCCGCATGCTGAGGTGGTCTATTGCTCTTCTCAGAGCCCTACTCAGTTTTGAGTGGCAGAGTGTGCAACCGCGCTCAGTTTGTCATCCGCACAAACATTAAAAAATCTCCACACCACAGAAGTACGAGGCCTCGATGGGGGAGTTCGCGCGACTGCCGCTGCGGAACAGCTTCGGCCCTGCTGGCTGTGGCCTCACTTCTCTGTCTGGACTGTCCTCTGCCTTGGAATCCCTCTGCCTGTGGCATCCCTCTGCCTCTGGACATCCCTCTGCCATGGACATCCCTCTGCTCTTGCTGCCTTTTTCGGTGCTGCGCAGACCACCACCCTCCACTGCTTTCTCGCTGAACATCACCCTGGCAAGTGGGGTCGGTCATTTCGTCATCACCCTCCTCTTCACTTCCTCTCTGCTCCTCCTGTGCCACTGGACATTCACAGCCTCCCTTGATGGCAACTGCGTCTATCATCATCATCGCTCATGATAACAGTGCTGGCTCAGGGTCCACATCGCAGGAGATGGCGAAACTCAAGTGTTTGGGCATCATACAAACAAATTCCTCTGCTAGCTCCTGGGATTCTTCCGGATCTGAAAAAGGACCCGAAAAGAGCTCCTGGGGGGTCAAGTGGGATGACTCTGTTGGCCAGGTGTGGAGGAGGAGGGTCAGAGTGAGACTGTGTGGATGATGGCTGGTGGAAACTGTGTGAAGCGTATCGGCTATCCATTGCACCACTGTTCAACCTGCTCAGGCCTAACAGCGGTGTAAACCCGCCCCCTGCTTAACTTGTCATAAAGGCAGGGATTCTGGATGAGCGGGATCCTGGTGACCCTCACACAGCTTGTATCCCCACTGGCTTCAAACAAGGCCCCAACAGCATTTCCGCGCCCCTGTCCACGTCCAGTCCTATTCCGCTAGCCCCCCTCCGCATTTTATTTTTTTTTGGTTACAATATTTTGCTATTTCTTGATTAGTTCAGGTAGCCAGGCGATGTACTAATGGTAACAGCGGTGGTATTAACACCAGATTTGATTATTTTGCAAGAGAATGTCAGTTGCTATAAAGGCCATGTATTTATATTCAAAGTACAAGCCGTGTGTAACTGTTCGACGGTGGGTATTACACAGGTATTTAATATTTTGCAAGAAACGCACAGTACAGTGCAATTAAGCCTCATATATTTTTTCAAACACGCCGTGTACTAACTGTTCAAGACGGTGGTATTAACACAGGTATTTAAATTGTTTGCAAGAGAACGCACAGTACAGTTGCCATATAAGGCCATATATTTATTTTCAAGGTACACAGCGTGTACTAACTGTTCAGACGGTGGTATTAACAACAGGTTTTAAATTAAATTGGCAAGAGAAGCACAGTACAGTTGCCAATTATAAGCCTATATATTTATAGTTCAAGGTACACAGCAGTAGTGCCAAATATAGTTTGGTTTAAGCAGAGGCACCTATACACCACTAATGCTCTCTCTGTCCTACTCCAGCCAGCTATCCCTGAATACAGCAGCCGTTCTCTGTAAGTCTTATTGTAGTAAAGCTATCACTGTACTGCACTTAGTAGCCCTGATAAGGGCTTTAATCACGCTCCTTCTGTCCCACACTAAAACTGTCTCTCCCTTCTCCAGCCTCTGTCCTACTAAGTTCACGCAGCATATGCGTACGAGCAGGAAGGCTGAGTTTTTAATATTCGAGGTCAATGGTTTTTCCAGCCTCCATGTAGACGCCGTTTTCGCGCTGCCAGCGTGCTCAGCGTGCCTGTCATACCCCCCTGCATGGTGATTGGTGGAAAAAGAGCGCCAGGTAAGGTGGAGGGGAAACGAATTCTAAGTGCGCCTCGCAGGAGACTCTGCGTACACCAGCATCACGTGGGGCCTTACATGTCGATAGCAGGGGTTGGCTGGCCTGATCAGGTGACCCTGGAATATACTACCGACTGGCCGCGGTGCTCGGCTCAGATGCCGTCTGGATGTCGTTAGGGATAGAGCTGCTGCCTTTCAGGGACAGTGTTAGGGCCTGCATTTAGTTTCTGTTAGGCAGGGATCACCCACAAAGAACCCAACAGCCCTTCTAAGGGCTAGAAGACATTTTTTTTTTTTTTTGGCTTGGCTGGCTGGCACTAGTAGTGCAGCTATCGCCATATCTAACCCTGTTTTTTTTTTTTGTTCTATCTCAGTGATACAAATCCATTGCACACAGCAGTGTGGAACCATTCTGTGTGTCACAGTTCAGCACTGACTCACTCCAATCCATATATACTGTCCAGGTGACACTTTCTGTACGTCACAGAATACAACCAAGTCATTTGCTACCAATATCATCTACAGCTTGATCCAGAAAACTCTCTGTGCGACATTTGTCTGGGTCGCAGACTAAATAGCCACCGTTAACAGGGTGTCAGTCAGTTCTACCATAGTTCCTGCACGTCACGTTCCCAAAAAAAAACAAAATATAAAAAAAAAAATTATTTTTTTCAGTTGTTTTAGCTCAGTGATACAAATCCATTTTACTCAGCTGCGTGTAACCTTTCTGTGTGTCACAGTTCAGCACATTCGCTCCCATCCGTATATACTGTCCAGGTGACACTTTCTGTACGTCACACAATACAACCAAGTCATTTGCTACCAATATCATCTACAGCTTGATCCAGAAAACTCTCTGTGCGACATTTGTCTGGGTCGCAGACTAAATAGCCACCGTTAACAGGGTGTCAGTCAGTTCTTCTACCATAGTTCCTGCACGTCACGTTCCCAAAAAAACAAAATAAAAAAAAATATAAAAAAAACAAATATAAAAAAAATTTTTTTTTTCAGTTGTTTTAGCTCAGTGATACAAATCCATTTTACTCAGCTGTGTGTAACCTTTCTGTGTGTCACAGTTCAGCACATTCGCTCCCATCCGTATATACTGTCCAGGTGACACTTTCTGTACGTCACAGAATACAACCAAGTCATTTGCTACCAATATCATCTACAGCTTGATCCAGAAAACTCTCTGTGCGACATTTGTCTGGGTCGCAGACTAAATAGCCACCGTTAACAGGGTGTCAGTCAGTTCTACCATAGTTCCTGCACGTCACGTTCCCAAAAAAACAAATTTTAAAAAAATAAAAAAAAAAAATTAAAAAAAATTTTTTTTCAGTTGTTTTAGCTCAGTGATACAAATCCATTTTACTCAGCTGCGTGTAACCTTTCTGTGTGTCACAGTTCAGCACACTCGCTCCCATCCGTATATACTGTCCAGGTGACACTTTCTGTACGTCACAGAATACAACCAAGTCATTTGCTACCAATATCATCTACAGCTTGATCCAGAAAACTCTCTGTGCGACATTTGTCTGGGTCGCAGACTAAATAGCCACCGTTAACAGGGTGTCAGTCAGTTCTACCATAGTTCCTGCACGTCACGTTCCCAAAAAAAACAAAATAAAAAAATATAAAAAAAAATATAAAAAAATTATTTTTTCAGTTGTTTTAGCTCAGTGATACAAATCCATTTTACTCAGCTGCGTGTAACCTTTCTGTGTGTCACAGTTCAGCACATTCGCTCCCATCCGTATATACTGTCCAGGTGACACTTTCTGTACGTCACACAATACAACCAAGTCATTTGCTACCAATATCATCTACAGCTTGATCCAGAAAACTCTCTGTGCGACATTTGTCTGGGTCGCAGACTAAATAGCCACCGTTAACAGGGTGTCAGTCAGTTCTACCATAGTTCCTGCACGTCACGTTCCCAAAAAAACAAAATTTAAAAAAATATAAAAAAAAATATTAAAAAAAAATTATTTTTTCAGTTGTTTTAGCTCAGTGATACAAATCCATTTTACTCAGCTGCGTGTAACCTTTCTGTGTGTCACAGTTCAGTACACATTCGCTCCCATCCGTATATACTGTCCAGGTGACACTTTCTGTACGTCACACAATACAACCAAGTCATTTGCTACCAATATCATCTACCGCTTGATCCAGAAAACTCTCTGTGCGACATTTGTCTGGGTCGCAGACTAAATAGCCACCGTTAACAGGGTGTCAGTCAGTTCTACCATAGTTCCTGCACGTTACGTTCCCAAAAAAACAAAATTTTAAAAAAATATAAAAAAACAAATATAAAAAAAAAATTATTTTTTCAGTTGTTTTAGCTCAGTGATACAAATCCATTTTACTCAGCTGTGTGTAACCTTTCTGTGTGTCACAGTTCAGCACATTCGCTCCCATCCGTATATACTGTCCAGGTGACACTTTCTGTACGTCACACAATACAACCAAGTCATTTGCTACCAATATCATCTACAGCTTGATCCAGAAAACTTCTCTGTGCGACATTTGTCTGGGTCGCAGACTAAATAGCCACCGTTAACAGGGTGTCAGTCAGTTCTACCATAGTTCCTGCACGTCACGTTCCCAAAAAAACAAAATTGTAAAAAAAATATAAAAAAAATATAAAAAAAAATATTTTTTCAGTTGTTTTAGCTCAGTGATACAAATCCATTTTACTCAGCTTGTGTAACCTTTCTGTGTGTCACAGTTCAGCACATTCGCTCCCATCCGTATATACTGTCCAGGTGACACTTTCTGTACGTCACACAATACAACCAAGTCATTTGCTACCAATATCATCTACCGCTTGATCCAGAAAACTCTCTGTGCGACATTTGTCTGGGTCGCAGACTAAATAGCCACCGTTAACAGGGTGTCAGTCAGTTCTACCATAGTTCCTGCACGTCACGTTCCCAAAAAAACAAAATTGTAAAAAATATAAAAAAACAAATATAAAAAAAATATTTTTTCAGTTGTTTTAGCTCAGTGATACAAATCCATTTTACTCAGCTGCGTGTAACCTTTCTGTGTGTCACAGTTCAGCACATTCGCTCCCATCCGTATATACTGTCCAGGTGACACTTTCTGTACGTCACACAATACAACCAAGTCATTTGCTACCAATATCATCTACAGCTTGATCCAGAAAACTCTCTGTGCGACATTTGTCTGGGTCGCAGACTAAATAGCCACCGTTAACAGGGTGTCAGTCAGTTCTACCATAGTTCCTGCACGTCACGTTCCCAAAAAAACAAAATTTAAAAAAATATAAAAAAAAATAAAAAAAATTATTTTTTCAGTTGTTTTAGCTCAGTGATACAAATCCATTTTACTCAGCTGTGTGTAACCTTTCTGTGTGTCACAGTTCAGCACATTCGCTCCCATCCGTATATACTGTCCAGGTGACACTTTCTGTACGTCACACAATACAACCAAGTCATTTGCTACCAATATCATCTACCGCTTGATCCAGAAAACTCTCTGTGCGACATTTGTCTGGGTCGCAGACTAAATAGCCACCGTTAACAGGGTGTCAGTCAGTTCTACCATAGTTCCTGCACGTCACGTTCCCAAAAAAACAAAAAAAAAAATATAAAAAAACAAATATAAAAAAAAAAAATTATTTTTTCAGTTGTTTTAGCTCAGTGATACAAATCCATTTTACTCAGCTGCGTGTAACCTTTCTGTGTGTCACAGTTCAGCACATTCGCTCCCATCCGTATATACTGTCCAGGTGACACTTTCTGTACGTCACACAATACAACCAAGTCATTTGCTACCAATATCATCTACAGCTTGATCCAGAAAACTCTCTGTGCGACATTTGTCTGGGTCGCAGACTAAATAGCCACCGTTAACAGGGTGTCAGTCAGTCCTACCATAGTTCTGCACGTCAAAAAAAACAAAAAAAAAAAAAATAAAAAAAAAAAATAAATTATTTTTTCAGTTGTTTT
>ONZH01003978.1:0-45977 GCA_900303285.1 Rhinella marina
GCATCAGGAGACCACAGAGTGGCAAGGTTACATAATGTGGATGTGGAAGCAGCATCAGGAAACCACAGAGTGGCAAGCTGACAGAGTGTGTAGGTGGCAGCAGCATCAGGAGACCACAGAGTGGCAAGGTGACATAATATGGAGGTGGCATCAGCATCAGGAGAATACAGAGTGGCAAGGTGACATAATGTGGATGTGGCAGCAGCATCAGGAGACTATAGAGTACCAAGCTGTCATAATGTGGAGGTGGCATCAGCATCAGGAGACCATAGAGTGGAAAGGTGACATAATGTGGAGGTGGCAGCAGCATCAGGAAACCACAGAGTGGCAAGGTGACATAATGTGGAGGTGGCAGCAGCATCAGGAGACCACAGAGTGGCAAGGTGACATAATGTGGATGTGGCAGCAGCATCAGGAAACCACAGAGTGGCAAGGTGACAGAGTGTGTAGGTTGCAGTAGCATCAGGAGACCACAGAGTGGTAAGATGACAGAGTGTGTAGGTGGAAGCAGCATCAGGAGAATACAGAGTGGCAAGGTGACATAATGTGGATGTGGCAGCAGCATCAGGAGACTATAGAGTGCCAATGTGACATAATGTGGAGGTGGCAGCAGCATCAAGAGACCACAGAGTGGCAAGGTGACATAATGTTAATGTGGCAGCAGCATCAGGAGACCACAGAGCGGCAAAGTGACATAACGTGGATGTGGCAGCAGCGTCAGGAGACCACAGAGTGGCACAGTGACATTCGGGAGGTGGCAGCAGATTTAGGAGATCACAGAGTGGCCAGGTGACATAATGTGGAGGTGGCAACAGCATCAGGAGACCACAGAGTGGCAAGGTGGCATAATGTAGATGTGGCAGCAGCATCAGGAGACAACAGATCAGCAAGGATAAATAATGTGAATGTGGCAGCAGCATCAGGAGACCACAGAGAGGCACGGTGACAATGTGGAGGTGGCAGCAGAATCAGGAGACCACAGAATGGCCAGGTGACATAATGTGGAGGTGGCTGCAGCATCAGGAGACCACAAAGCGGCAAGGTGACAGAGTGTTGAGGTGGCGGCAGCAGCAATAGGAAACCACAGAGTAGCAAGGTGACATAATGTGGAGGTGTAATCAGCATCAGGAAAACACAAAGCAGGAAGGTGACAGAGGGTTGAGGTGGCAGCAGCATCAGGAGACCACAGAGTGGCAAGGTGACATAATGTGGACGTGGCAGCAGCATCAGGAGGCCATAGAGTGCCAAGGTGAGATAATGTGGAGGTGGCAGCAGCATCAGGAGACCACAGAGTGGCAAGGTGACATACTGTGGATGTGGCAGCAGCATCTGGAGACCACAGAGTGCCAAGGTGACATAATATGGAGGTGGCATCAGCATCCGGAGACCACAGAGTGGCAAGGTGACATAATGTGGAGGTGGCAGCAGCATCAGGAGACCACAGAGTGACAAGGTGACATAACGTGGATGTGGCAGCAGCATCAGGAGACCACAGAGTGGCACGGTGACAATGTGGAGGTCGCAGCAGAATCAGCAGACCACTGAATGGCCAGGTGACATAATGTGGAGGTGGCAGCAGCATCAGGAGACAACAGCGTGGCAAGGTGACATGATGTGGAGGTGGAAACAGCATCAGGAGAACACAAAGACGGAAGGTGACAGAGGGTTGTGGTTGCAGCAGCATCAGGAGACCACAGAGTGGCAAGATGAAATAATTTAAAGGTGGCAGCAGCAGCATCAGGAGACCACAGAATGGCTAGGTGAGATAATGTCGATGTGGCAGCAGCATCAGGAGACCATAGAGTGCCAAGGTGACATAATGTGGAGGTGGCATCAGCATCAGGAGACCACAGAGTGGCAAATTGATATGATGTGGATGTGGCAGCAGCTTCAGGAGACCACAGAGTGGCAAGGTGACATAATGTGGAGGTGGCAGCAGCATCAGTAGACCATAAAGCGGGAAGGTGACATAATGTGGAGGGGGCAGTAGCATCAGGAGACCACAGAGTGGCAAGGTTGCAGAATGTGGAGGTGGCAGCAGCATCAGGAGACCACAACGTGGCAAGGTGACAATGTGGAGTTGGCAGCAGCATCAAGAGACCATAGAGTGGCAAGGTGACATAATGTGGACGTGGCAGCAGCATCAGGATACCACAGAATGGCAAGGTGACAGAGTGTGTAGGTGGCAGCAGCATCAGGAGACCACAGAGTGGCAAGGTGACAGAGTGTGTAGGTGGCAGCAGCATCAGGAGAACACAGAGTGCCAAGATGACATAATGTGGAGGTGGCATCAGCATCAGGAGACCACAGAGTGGCAAGGTGACATAATGTGAATGTGGCAGCAGCATCATGAGACCACAGAGCGGCAATGTGACATAACGTGGATGTGGCAGCAGCATCACTAGACCACAGAGTGGCACAGTAAAATTGTGGAGGTTACAGCAGTATCAGGAGACCACAGAGTGGCCAGGTGACATAATGTGGAGGTGGAAATAGCATCAGGAGACCACAAAGTGGCAAGGTGGCATAATGTAGATGTGGCAGCAGCATTAGGAAACAACAGAGCGGCAAGGATAAATAATGTGGATGTGGCAGCAGCCTCAGGAGACCACAGAGAGGCACGTTGACATAATATGAAGGTGGCAGCAGCATCAGGAGACCACAGAGTGGCAAGGTGACATAATATGAAGGTGGCAGCAGCATCAGGAGACCACAGAGCGGCAAGGTGACATAACGTGGAGGTGGCAGCAGCAGCAATAGGTAACCACAGAGTAGCATGGTGACATAATGTGGAGGAGTAATTAGCATCAGGAGAACACAGAGCAGGAAGGTGACAGAGGATTGAGGTGGCAGCAGCATCAGGAGACCACAGAGTGGCAAGGTGACATAATTTGGAGGTGGCAGCAGCAGCATCAGGAGACCACAGAGTGGCAAGGGAACAGTTTGTGGAGGTGACAGCAGTATCGAGGCCACAGAGTGGCAAGGTGATATAATGTGGAGGTGGCAGCAGCATCATTAGACCACAGAGTGGCACAATGACAGAGATGGCAAGGAGAATGTTCCTGTCACCGCTAATGTCTGTGCTCGAAGAATTGATGTAGAACAACTGTCAATTGTTGTCAACTTTGATCTGACTTTGACTGCAGAAGGTCTGACAGAGTAGCAAGATGACAGAGTGTGGAGGTGGTATCAGCATCAGGAGGCCACAGAGTGGCACAATAACAGAGTCTAGAGGTGGAAGAAGCAGCATCAGGAGACCACAAAGTGGCAAGGTGACATAATGTGGAAGTGGCATTGGCAGCATCAGGAGACCACAGTGTGGGAAGGTGACAGAGTGGGGAGGTGGTTGGCAGGAACATTACCCACTGACGATGGTGGGTGTAAGAAGGAGCACTTTGAATCAGATGCGTGGCATCAGGCGGGTGACAGCATTAGAATAGTAGCTGAGGCAGGTAGCCAGAAGAAACCAGTCTCTTTGGTTTGGGTGAGGCAGCATGGATGATCTAATCTGATGCATCAGGAATTGGTGGGTGGAAATCCTGCTTGATCCACTCCTGATTCATCTTGACAAAGGTCAGTCTCTTCACATTTTGGGTGGACAAGCTAGTCCTCCTTTGGATAATTATGGCCCCCGCCACCCGCTCTGATGCCACACTACTGGTCGGGCAGGACAGCTTTTCCAGGGCAAACTCGGCCAGTTGCGGCCACAAATCCAGTTTGGCTGCCCAGTAGTCCAGTGGATCTTCAATGTGGGGTGGCAGGGTACTGTCCAAGTATGCCACCACCTGCTGTTTCAGGTTCTGCTCCAGGTCTAGCTGATGCTGCTAGTGAGTAGTTTCTTCACTATGCGGTGAAGAAAGCTGCTTATCAGCGACTCTAGACTCAGGCTGCTGCTGATTGAACTGGTACTGCACCTGCCACTCTCCCTACCCGGCAGCCATGGCAGTAGAATGTGAGCGCAGAGGGCCTTCAGTCAGACCTGCGAGAGGATGGACGATGGCGCAGATAGGCAGCGGCCAACTGACTACATAGGATGTCTCTATAGTAGTTCAGTTTGCCCTCTCTGTCAGCGGGTGTAAAAAAGGCCCCCATTTTGGACTGGTAGCGAGGGTCTAACATGATGGAGAGCCATAGTCATCCTTCTGCCGAATGGTGACAATTCGGCTGTCACTACGCAAGCAAGTGAGAATGCCTTGGGCCATTTGCGCAAGTGAGTGAGGGACTCCCTGCTTCCATCTCCACTGCATACTGCCACGGTGTGTCTGCATCCTCTGCCTCATCTTCCTCATCACCCTGTAGCTCCTCTGGCTGCTCCTGCTCCTCCTCTTCTGTCACCTGTGTAGAAAAAAACACCCATTTCGCTACACATTGCTTGTGCTCCAATGTCCTCCACCTCCTTTTCCTTCTCCTCTAGTTCAGCCCCCACAGGGCTCATGTGGCCATGAGATGTAGGCGCCATGTCTGCAGTACCCTGACAAGCCAGATTTTCTAGCATCTTTTCCTTTCATCCTGTAGTCTTGGCGACTGACAAATAAAGTGGCCCCCTCAAAGTGCACAAGCGAATGGCAGTGTCACGTATGAGCTGCCACTGGCTAACATCAAAGTTACACAGGGGAGTTCTGTCCGCTTGGATCATCATGAAACGTTGCATATCAGCCTATGTTGGGGGATGCCGTTCTGTCACTGTAGCTCAAGGAGGGTGCTTGCTGGTGTATGAGTGGCTGAAGTTCATGCAAAGTTTCCTGGCCATTTTAGGATGTCTTGCAGATGGGTAGAAGACTTCAGGAACCGCTTGACAACCAGATGGAACACATGCGCCGTGCAGGGTGCATGGCACAGCCCTACTTGACGTAACGCCAACACCATGTTTTTCCCGTTGTCTGTCATCATGGTTCGGATTTTGAGTTGTCGCAGAGAAAGCCAGGATTTGATTTCTTGATGAAGGACGCGGAGCAGTTCCTCCCCTTTGTGACTCCGTTAGCCCAGGCAAACTAGGTGCAGAACAGCATGACACCGCCATGCCCTGCACATGTGGTATGCTGGTGGGGAACTGTGAATTGTCCCTGCAGTGGAGGCTGAGGACACGGTGGAGGATGAGGAGACAGAGGCGGACATTGTCGCAGGACCAAAGGCGTGACAACCTGGAGGCGGAAACACTGTCACCTGGCCAAGTTGCTGGTTTGGCTGTGCAGGAACCACATTTACCCAGTGGACCTTAAAGGACATATATTGTCCCTGACCGTAGTTACAGCTCCACACGTCGGCACTGCCGTGCACTTTGGCAGACACTGACAGGCTCAAGGACTGGCCCACCTTCTGTTCTACATATTTTCTGCAGGGCTGAACTAGGAGGAGGAGGAGCAGGAGCATCAGGACCAGCAAATGATGGGAAGGACAGACAGCTTCCTTTGGCTGAGGTGGTGTATCCTTGACTGTCTGAAATCGGGTGTGTGCCACTGGTTGATTCAGCGGCTGCTGCAGCAGGCTGGACCACCACATTGGAGCCACGGTTCTCCCAGGCCACTTTATGGTGATGCTGCATATGTTGATGCAGGGCCTTGGTGCCAACATTGACCATGTTCACCTCACTTGGCTTAAAGAGGTATTCCGGTAAAGTAACTTAATTTTTGAAAAACTGCATTAAGGCTGCAAGCTGTGACCCAACCAGAACCCATACCTATACATATAACCAGAGTTCAATTTACCTTGCAATCCATTTGTCTAGCTCCTGCATGAGCCTGCAACACACTGACAGTATCATGGCTCCTGATCTTCCCTCACAAAACTACAATCCCCACAATTTCCAGCTTTCCTGCTGTGAGTTTGTGCTTGTTCATGAGCGTTGATAATTACTGATTAGCTGTCTGATATACAGTCCAGACACGCTCCCTCTACTCAGTAATCAGCAGCACACTAACATTTAGCTAGAGAACTTATAGCAACACACTGAGCATGCTCGACCTAACAAAGGCTCAGAACTACAGGTCGTTGCCATGGTAATTTATGAGGAAACACAGTGGGTAGTAAAGGAAGAAAACTACTTTTATAACTATTGAACGGTAAATATGTGAAATTGACATTATTTTAGGTAATTATTGATGATGAATTAGTCAAAAACATAAGTTATATTTATGGTAACCGGAATACCCCTTTATCAAAAAACTACCACACTGCCGAGTAGGTGCTTTTACCCCAACACGCCGCACTGACTGACTGCTATTGCCACTGCTTCTGTGAACCCCTGCACCACTAAGTTCCGGCCCGGTAGGCTCCTGCGAAGCAGGTTGTCTACCTCGGGCATGTTTGGCTGCCGACCTCCCACTGTTGCCACCCTGCTGACTCCCGGACACACTGGCGACTTAATGGCTCCACCACTGCCTCTCGGGCAAGCTGCAACCCTCTTCTCCCAATGATGATGAAGCCCCTAATTCACCCGGCTCCCAAGTGCGATCGGCTACATCATCATCATCGAGTACGGTCTGCACGTCACTGATGTCCTCCTCAACAGTCTTTGGGTCCGGAGCCTGACCGCTCGCAACACTAGCTCCCATGCCACTCTCCTCATCACTACTTGCCCGCCTAACAGAGGAAGCTGCGGATGTCTCCTCCACATCTTGGCTGGCCAGGAGCTGCTGACTTTCCTCTAGTAGCTCTTCCTCGCTGTACAGTGGAGCTGAGCCCACAGCATACAGTACTTCTTTGGCTGAGGGAACAGAAAAGGACAGAGGCAGGTTGAGGACAGGTGAGGGCACAGGGCCTGCTCCCAGGCCATGCCAACTAAGGGTTGTGTCTGACGAACCCACCGACTATTGGCTCGGGGTGTGCGATGTAATTTCTGACAAAGTCGAATGCCAAGTCAACCATTCGAGAACCGCTGAGTTGCTGGTCAAGACACGACCGCTAGCTGACAGTGGGAGCTCAGGCCTCTCTAAGTGCTACAACGCCCCCTTAATCTGCTGCGACCTGTGCCTGCACTAGAAACATTTAGTCTTCTTCCACTTCCTTGTGCAGGGCCTGTCACTTCTCTGTCTGACATACTGTTAGATCAAATAAATAAAAAGGGCTGTAATTTTCTCACTTCACCACACAAGGAATAAATAACCCTTTTTTCCCCCACTACACACCAAAAAAAAGCCTTTAGAACAATTGAGGCACTATACGCCAAATAAACCTTCTTTTCCCCCACTAATACACACCAAAAAAAACTGCGTTGAGCTGCTGATGAGGGTGGATGGGTCCCTGCAGTGACAACTATTCTAGTGTAACATGGACAATGTAGGGAAATAATAGAAATAAATAATTGTGTAGATTTTAAACAGACTGTGATCAGGGAAAATTTTGAGGGAGTTAGTGGCTGAGGTCTGATGGGCTGAACTCACCACTTAATACAGCTACATCCACCTACTAGAAAAAAATCTTCCAGTTTTCATTTTAACAGAAAAACAGCTTTGCCTTTTCTTTTTTTCAAAATCCTCAAGTTTCTATATAGGTTTATTGTCCAGCACAGCACCCCAACAGCAATCTGCTGCTGCACATTTGCTCATTTTTTCAGTGCATTATATCTGTCCATGTTCTTAATCATGTTGAAGTGAAATGCAAATTGCACAGAAATTTCACTGCCAACATTGCATCATTACATTGGTGACGGACAGATTATTTCATTGCACCATGTCTTTTATAGTACAGTAATTTCCTTTTTGAACCAGTAAGTGTTATTAAATGAAAAAATTACACAGTACAATTAGAAATGTTTCCACCTTGCAGCATTGCATAGTAATATTGGTGGCAGGTGGACACATTATTGCACAGCACCATGTGCTTTATAGTAAAGAAAGTTCCTTTTTGATCCAGTGAGTGTTATTATATGCAAATTACAAGGTATAATTAGATATTTCACCGCCAGGTAATCCTGGGCCATTGGTGGCTTATTACACCACTATTTTGCCCCAGAAGCTATTAGTATCTGTCTACAGTACTACCCTGACCGGCTGGGCAGATCGTAGTGTGCAGCTGAATCCTCATACTTTTTCTTTGCCACTAATACACACAAAAAAGGCCTGAAATTTTCTCATTTCACTACACAACAGCTAATAGGCCTTTTTTCACCACTAATATACTACATGTCACTGCTTCGCTATATGCCAAATAATACTTTTTTTGCCACAACACAAAGGGCTGAAATTCTCACTTAACCACACAACGGCTAATAGGCTTTTTTTTTCACCACTAATATACGCCCAAAAAAGGCTTTAGAACATGTAACTGCGGCACTATAGCCAAATAATAATTTTTGTGCCACTAATACACGCCAAAAAAGGCTGAAATTTTCTCACTTAACCACACAACGACTAATAAACCCTCCCCCCAATACACGCCAAAAAAGTCTTTAGAACTGCACCACACAAGGGCTAATAAGACCCCAAAAATTGGAATTACAGAGGTATGATCTATTTCAAACCTGAGAATTTTGAGCCCCAGTCAGTGCACCAAGGTGTAATAGGATTGTTCCTATTACCCAGGCTGTAAACACCCCTATTGAACCCTGTTCTGTATTAGAATGTATTAGCAAAGAAGAGTCGAAGTTATTACTTTGCGAAGTCTCGCAAGACTTTTCATAATAACTTCATAAATTAATTTCTACTGTTAAAAACCACAAGTAATAACTTCAGCTCATCTGAGCCAATACATTCTAATATTGTACGGAGCTCTGGCTCCGTACAGTATTAGAATGACGTTTTATGCAAATCGACTTCGGATGTTTCATCAGAATACAATTTGCTCATCCCTAATGGTTGCAATTTAGGGCTACTATGTTACATTTAATTTGCTTTGATGCTTGTTTTCCATTTGATTCTCCTTCTGATGTTTTTGGATACTCTAGGGTTAATACCTATTTTTGGTAGCTCTGGTATATATTTGCTTCCTGTATGTATCATGTTTAAGCCTGATGAAGATGGTGGACCGCCCTAAAACACAAAGCTTCTGTATGTTTTAGTGTTTTTATGTGTTTTTTTAAAGTCATTCCAGACTAAAATGACAGATACTCTAGATGGGAGCATGTATTAAATGTAATTAGGGGCCTTTAGTCCTCATGCCCTCCCCTTCCCTTAGGGGCCTCATAATAGCTACAGGATCTGCCTCCACTGGAGATATCTATCTATCTATCTATCTATCTATCTATCTATCTATCTATCTATCTATCTATCTATCTATCTATCTATCTATCTATCTTTATATAACCACAATGACCCCAGGAGTCACTTGTGGATACAGTTAAACAACTTTTTGTCTCCATCATTGGAGACTCCTACCAAGAAAAGATAACTATAGAATGCATCCAAAGAGCTCTTAGACGATGCCCAGCTGACTCTAAACCTCCAAGAGATGTGGTCTGCCCTTTCTCAATTTTAGAGTCAAAGAGGATATTTTTCAGTGGATGAGGTCCATTGGCACTCTGTACACTTCAAATGTTTCAGGATTTATGCCCACAGGGCATAACAGAGGTTTTCCGGCAAAGAAACATCCCAGCTTCCCAATTTTTTTTCCAGCTTCAAAATACATTGTATGCAACTGTAAGTGGTGCCATTAAAAAGTACAACTTATCCCGAAAAAAAAACAAAC
This sequence comes from Rhinella marina, assembly GCA_900303285.1. Taxonomy (NCBI): domain Eukaryota; kingdom Metazoa; phylum Chordata; class Amphibia; order Anura; family Bufonidae; genus Rhinella; species Rhinella marina. Next base: position 9,622 of record ONZH01003978.1, read on the forward strand.
AAGCTCTCATATGGCTATGTGAATGATAAAATAAAAAAGTTAGAGCTTTGTGAAGGCTGAGAAAAAAAAATGAAAAAAACGGAAAATCATCCAGTCTTGAAGGGGTTAAACGGTCCTCCCAAAAGAAGTCAAGTGATACATTATTTCAAGAAACAAAAATTAGATATACAATATACTCATTTTTAAAGCTCTAATATTCCCACAATGAATAAGACCCATCTCTCTGCATGGTACCACACTGGCTCACAAAACAAGACTACTAAGGGGATTAGCATCAGTATAAGCAAACATGTCCCCTTCACCCTTATTGATAAACTCAGTGACACTTATGGGAGACTGCTATTTGTAAAAGGTCAAATAGGGAATCATATGATCACAATTGGGAATCTTTATGCTCCTAACACAGTTCAAGTCTCCTGGTTGGTAATGGCCTTGGACTTGTTCCATGTTTTCTCGAAGGGCACTTGTATCTTTGGTGGGGATTCTAATGTTGCCATTGAATTGCTGATTGACACTTCCTCTAAAAGATCATCTCCTGCAGACATCTTAGCCAGGTAAAATCCGGTTTCTGGACATTGCATTTCTTAGATATATGGCGAACCTTGAATTCCACAGAAAAGGAACACTCACATTTTTCAGCACCAATGGATAGACTATCTTTTTTTCTACTACACTTCTTCAGCATTGCATTTCTTCTTCTATTAAATCATACTCTGACCACTGCCCGGTAAAATTATTATTTAAAATTCCAGTATCAACCTGCAGAGAGATGGTGGAGGCTGAATGACCTACTACTGCATGCCTCCCAGGATGTCTCAAAAATATTCCAATCACTAATAGACTTTTTTCAAGACAATGACAAAGGATATGTCACTTGCAGAAACTTAAAGCAAAGGTTAGGGCTGATTTTATTTCTTTAGCCATTAGCCATTTACCACCGTAAGGAGATGAATTACTAAACTACAACAAAAAATAACCCACCTAGAAAAGATACACAAACAATCACTGGAGGAACATCACTTTACTCAATATCCTACTGCACTGAACTAAAAAACCTTTTAAATCTTTTTGCCTCTAAAGCATACTACGCTGCCCAGTGCAAGTATTGTGTATATGGTGATAAACCCACCAGATTTATGCTTACTCAAACTAAATACAGGAAAAACAAATCATACATCACTAAGATATGAAACAACAAAAGTTTAAAGCCTTTTATAGCCACCTCTAGAACCTGAACTCTCAATCACAGACTTCTTCAGCCCAAAATAAAACCTTTCTAGATTCTTTACTGCCTCCACAATTATTGTCCACCTAAGATTCATCCCTCTATACCCAGATTACCACCAAAGAGATAAGTGATGTGATTCCCTCTACGCCAAAAAATAATTGTCCTGGACCAGATGGTCATATTATCACACAAACGTTAAAGAAATGTTACTCCCATAAATGCATAAACTATATGATAGGCCCAGATCAAGTCAGATTTGTCCCCAATAGAGAGGGCAAGGATAATATCCACAGGGTGATCCAGTTAAAGAGGACCTTTCATGTTTTTTTTTTTACAGTAGCTAAATACCTTAACTCGTAGGGTACCCCCGCTGATGCTGCCACCCGTGACCGTTCTTCAAAATAGCGCTCCTGCGCCCCGCTGTGCCCCCCTGTATTTTTCCCGCTCAGTATGTTAATACTGAGCATCGGTACAGGGAGGAGACGCCCGGGTTTCTCAATGGGCGTCTCCTTCTCCCTGGCTGTGCCGCGATCCAATCACATCGGAGAGTGTCACAGCCAGGGAGAAAAAAACTCAACATTTACATAAAATTGACTTTCTCCAGCTATTAAGTAGTATAAATCAAATGATTTCTACACTGACACTACCCTATGTCACATGAATCGGCAAGGAAAATATAGTCTTCCATTCCAGTCCCTACTGTTGAAGGTGAAGGACCATCTTTTGAATTGCAACCCCATATCTAATGATATAGTACCTGTGACACAGTGAAAGGTCTGTTGCTTGAGGGAAGGTATTTTCCTCCCAGCATGTGCTGCTGGGCTGATTAACAGCCAGGTGAAGTCAAGCATCGGACTGGATTGTAAGTGCCGGTCCAGGCTTTGCTGACACCAAGCTACTTAAAAAAGCCAGCCAAACTGCAGTAGGGGTACAAGGCTGGGGCCTGGATGAAGGCTGAAGACCTGTCTGGGAGGACAGGGGGATTTTGTTTTCTATAAATGGACTCTTTATGCAGAACCTGCAGCATGGTGTGAATTAGCACCAGGACTTTCAACTCAGGTGAAGTTGTTTTTGATGTACTGTTATACCTGCGTGTGTGAATAAAACACTGCAGTTGGATTAAGAACTGTTTTTGTGCCTCTGTTCTGCGTCCGCTTACCCTGCCTACCAGAGCGAATCCCCACAATTAGTGGCTTGGAGCGGGCAAATGCAACAAGGCCTACGCAAAACCAGAATTTTTTTTTGTTTTTCATTTTTCTGGGCACTGTTGTATGTCCTGGATAAAGCCAGCTAAGTTGCAACCAGTGTCACAGGACAAGATGGAGGCTGTAGTGAAAGCCCTCGTGGAGGCTAACCAGCAACAGCAGGAGACTAACCGGCAACTGCTAGAGGCTAATCAGCGACAGCAAGAAACTAACCAGCGGCTACTGCAACATGTGATGGCATTACAGAAGACAGGAGGATCTCAGGGGGTCCATGATGTCCGGAAAGCAGTCCGCACGGCGATCCCTAAAATGGCTCCAACAGATGACATCGAGACCTACCTGGCGGTTTTCGAGAAAGTGGCCGAGCGGGAGGGTCTTCCCCGAGACCAGTGGGCTGAGGTTATTGCTCCATTCCTAACATCTGGACCCCAACAGGTGTACTTTGATTTGTCGTCTGAGCAAGCGGCAGGACTACAGCCAAGCCAGTGAGATTCCAGTATTATGACTTGGTGCACCTACTGCAAAAATGGCTGCAGCCTGAGGTACTGAGTCCTACTGCTATGCTGGACCGTATTGTGGCTGACAAGTTCTGGAGGGCTTTGCCACACCCCCTACAGCACTGGGTCGGCCAGGTGTCTCCAGCTAATGCCCTTCAGTTGGTGGACCTGGTAGAACGGTATGAGGCTACCAAGAGCTTAAAGGTGGACACTTTGGGGAGGGGGTATATAAAATCCAGAAAATCCCCACCCCATTCCCGGCGGCTGGAGCCAAAAAGGACTGCTCGGGATATGCCCACTGCAGATTGGGCCCCGATGATCTGCTGGCGGTGTCATGAGACTGGCCATGTAAGGGCAGACTGCCCCCATTTAGCTGAGCCCATGGAAACAAACTTTGGTTTCCGACAGTCGCTGTATGCCAGAAAGGTGTGTGCGACAGGCATCCCAGAGACTCTCGATAACAAACATTTGTGTCAAGTGGAAGTGGGTGTCACTCCGGCGGTGGCGCTGCTGGACTCGGGGAGTCTGGTGACCCTTGTGAGGGCTGCCCTTGTACGACCCGCTGAGTTTACTGGCCGGAAAATCGGCGTGATATGTATACATGGAGACTTAAGGGATTACCCCACTGCTCTGGTAAACACGGTTGCCGGCAGGCGGATCCATGAGGTGGCCGTGGCCACGAACTTGCACTATGAGTTAATACTAGGAAGAGATTTCCTGTTGTTTCCGGCCCTGTGGCCAGCAGTTAGACCCACCATTCCTCAAGAGTCAGGAATAGCCCCAGAGGATTGGCCTTGCTCAGATGGGAGGCCAGAACCCTGGGAGACTGAGGCAGAAATGCCAGCGGTAGGGGTGACCGCCATGCCGGTGGAAGTAGGGGAGACTACCCCACTGGATGTGATGGTTGGGGAGGTGGAGGATTTGCCGCCGGGCCCTGAATTGGCAGACCTGAATGTCTCAGGTGACAATTTTGCCACGGCACAACACAGGGATCAGACTCTGTCCCGAGCCTGGGAGAATGTGTTAGTGATTGATGGGGAACCACAACAACCCGGAGCCGAGACGGTTTTTCCGCATTTTGTGGTTGACCACGATAGGTTGTATCGGGTTACCCAACTACGGGGTGAAAATGTTGAACAATTGCTGGTGCCCCAGGCATATCGTAAGTTGATATTAGACCTAGCTCACCAACATGTTCTTGGGGGACACCTGGGGATACAGAAAACCCAGGACCGTATTCTGCAGCGGTTTTACTGGCCCAGTGTATTTAGAGAGGTAGAAGAGTTTTGTAAGTCTTGCCCAACTTGCCAGATTACTAGCCCTCAGCCACACTTCCGCAGTCCCCTAGTACCCCTCCCGATTATCGAGGTACCTTTTGAGAGAATCGCCATGGACCTCGTAGGACCGATACCTAAGTCGGCTAGGGGTCACCAACATATCCTAGTTGTGCTTGATTATGCCACCCGGTACCCGGAGGCGGTGCCATTGCGTCATACATCTGCCAAACTTATAGCTAAAGAGTTAATGGAGATGTTTTCCCGAGTAGGAATACCTAAAGAGGTTCTGACGGACCAGGGGACACCTTTCATGTCGAAAGTCATGAGGGAACTGTGTAAATTGCTGCGCATAAAACAGTTATGGACGTCCGTTTACCATCCGCAAACAGACGGTCTGGTGGAGAGATTTAACCAAACGTTAAAAAATATGCTGAAAAGAGTCGTGTCCAAAGATGGGAGGGACCTCCTTCTGCCCTATCTAATGTTTGCAGTGCGAGAGGTACCCCAGGCCTCTACTGGGTTCTCGCCCTTCGAACTTCTATATGGCAGACATATCCGGGGGCTGTTGGACATAGCCAAGGAGGCGTGGGAGCAACAGCCCACTCCGCATAAAAGTGTCATTCAATATGTCACCAACATGCAAGAACGGATGGAAACAGTGTTGCCACTGGTTAGGGAGCATATGGAGGCAGCTCAGCAGGCCCAGAGTCGGGTCTATAACCGAGCGGCTCGGGTGCGGAACTTTAACCCGGGAGATCGGGTCTTGGTTCTTGTACCGACCATGGACAGTAAGTTCCTGGCTAGGTGGCAGGGGCCCTATGAGATTCTAGAGAAAGTAAGCGATGTAAATTACAAGGTACGCCAGCCTGGTCGCCGAAAGCCGGAGCAGGTCTACCATGTCAATTTACTAAAACCCTGGAAGGATAGGGAAACCTGTACTGAGAACAGCCCGCGGACGGGTGGATGAGTTAATCTAGCGGTTAGGGCAGGCGCGGTATTTTTCTGTCTTGGACCTCACAAAAGGGTACTGGCAAGTGCCCTTAACGGAGGCTGCCAAGGAGAAAACATCCTTTATCACACCTGAGAGGCTATATCAGTATAAGGTGTTACCTTTTGGCCTGCATGGTGCTCCCGCCACATTCCAGTGGTTAATGGACATTGTGCTTCGTCCACATCGTCGATACGCCTCAGCTTACCTCGATGACATTGTCATTTATAGTGCCGACTGGGAGAGTCACCTGGCAAAAGTACAGGCCATAGTGAATTCCCTCCGAAGGGCGGGGTTAACCGCTAACCCAAAAAAATGTGCTGTAGGATTGCAGGAGACAAAATACCTAGGGTATGTCATTGGGCACGGTGTCATCAAAAACCAGATGAGCAAGATTGAGGCAATCCGGAATTGGCCACGACCTGTCACCACCAGGCAAATAAAGTCGTTCCTGGGGATGGTGGGGTATTACATGAGGTTTGTTCCCCACTTTGCTACGTTAGCGGCACCATTGACAGGGCTCTTGAAGGGACGGAAATCGGTGATGGTTCACTGGAATGACCAGGCGGAAGAGGCTTTTTCCGCATTGAAGTCGGCCTTGTGTGGGTCACCCGTGCTGGTGACACCTGAATTCAGGAGGGAGTTTGTGGTACAGACTGATGCTATCTGTTAGGGAGGAAGTTCCGCCTGGTGACCGACCACTCCCCTCTCAAATGGATGAGCCAGGCCAAAGAGAGGAATGCTCGGGTCACCAGATGGTTTCTTTCATTACAGAACTTTAAATTCACAGTCGAGCACAGAGCGGGCCGGTTACAGGGAAACGCGGATGCCCTGTCCCGAGTGCACTGTTTGACAAGTGTTCACCCCCTCAAGATTGAACAAAGGGGGGGGGTATGTGACACAGTGAAAGGTCTGTTGCTTGAGGGAAGGTATTTTCCTCCCAGCATGTGCTGCTGGGCTGATTAACAGCCAGGTGAAGTCAAGCATCAGACTGGATTGTAAGTGCCGGTCCAGGCTTTGCTGACACCAAGCTACTTTAAAAAGCCAGCCAAACTGCAGTAGGGGTACAAGGCTGGGGCCTGGATGAAGGCTGAAGACCTGTCTGGGAGGACAGGGGGATTTTGTTTTCTATAAATGGACTCTTTATGCAGAACCTGCAGCATGGTGTGAATTAGCACCAGGACTTTCAACTCAGGTGAAGTTGTTTTTGATGTACTGTTATACCTGCGTGTGTGAATAAAACACTGCAGTTGGATTAAGAACTGTTTTTGTGCCTCTGTTCTGCGTCCGCTTACCCTGCCTACCAGAGCGAATACCCACATACCTAAGAGTCTTGAACGGTAGTTGCAATCCCTGCTTTTTCTTTTGTAGAAGGGGACCTTTCCTTCCTTCAAAGACATAGCACTCCTTACACAGTATTCGACCTTCCCACCACTGTTATGCAACAAATTTCTGACCAGATTTAAACAAATAATAACTTGATTTGATCCTGCCAGATCCTTAACATGGTTGGAAACTTTGTTATCTCAATCATGTACCCCCAAGAAAGTCGTGTCAAGCTCTTATAAACAATTACTGACCACAGCCATTAGTCAACATTTACCATTTGTACTTGCATGGGAAAGGGATTGCCACAGACAATTCACCTGTGCAGAGCTTCAGAAAATGTATCTAGCACCTAAACAAGCATCTAAGTGTATTCGGATCCAAGAAAGTGGTTATAAAATCCTGACCAGACGGCATATAACCCCAACCTTCCTACACAAAATCAACCTGTACTATAACTCAAATTGCTGACCCTGCAACTCTGGAGAAGGGCTATATTTCTACCTGGAACAGAATTATGCAACATATCATCAAAATACTTGGACTCTTTCCTCTTCTTACTACCCTGGAATTATGCCTTCGACTTTTGTTTAAAATGAAAGTTCAGCTACTAGACACTTATTAGCTGCTTCAAGGCTCTTAATCCTGTCTCACTGGAAATCAAATTCACCATTAACACTTCATGTGCATAGAGAAAGTCAATCATATTTTAGATTAGAAGAACTAACCAGCTGGGTAATTAGGAGCCATATCCTCTTTAAGAAAATATGGTCTCCTTGGGCACAATACAGGAACTTGCAAAAATAGTAATAAATGAGTACAACATATGTTTTCCATAGAGTAGCATTTTAAATCATGGAGTGAAAACATCAGAAATACTAGTGCATCTCTAGACAGTTTAAGTGTTGGAGTGGGGGTGGGAATAATCTCCTAGTAGGCTATACTAGAGAAAGCTGAATCCGTGTATTTGAACACACATAAGACACTAGGTCCAAATCTGTTAGCACTGCAGATACTGCATTATTCCCAAAGTAAGTTGTAATTCGCTGTCTTCAGCATGTTCTTAGAAAGGGAAGGACATTTAAATGTGCATCTCTGTCTTTCATTTCCAGAAAGCACACCTACAAACGGTTCCATATTTGTGCGACTGTGTACATTAGGCCAAATGTCTGGAATATGAAGGGTGTCAAACTCAGGTCCAAACCTTGACCTCCCAAAGGCAGAATTTGGGTAGTACCAGCACCAGCTATCCAGCCAGAAGTAGTACTAGTAATAGAAGTATAAGTAGTAGTAGACCACAGTTTTCCCTAACTTTGTAAAGATGCAAAGGTTTTGGTGTTGGGGGTAGTGACAGTGGCAGAGTAAGAAAATACAAAGCAGTGAGCCCACCATGATATATCACAGTCTGATAAAAGTGACTGGGAGGGTAAGGACTCCAATGATGATTGTACGCTGAACAGGACCAGCTAGGGGTGCTGGGGAGGAGGTAACATTAGAGGAGGAGGTGAGTGGCAGCGACAACAATAAGGAGCAGAGGTGACGTACAGCCAGAACTTTCCTAAAAACTATAAGAGCAAGATCTGTTTCAAGAATTGGTGATGCTGCAGATGCTGTGGGTGCATTAAGTACAAAATGTACCAGAGCTAAGCCAAGCAGCATTGCCCTATGCGAGCTTTGCAAGAATAAAGCCATGGGCAGTCAAACAAAAACATAGGAACCACTGCTTTATTGAACCACATGAAGCAGCATCACCAAATCCCTTGGGCAAATAGAGGTGGCAGCCAGGTACCAGAACACAAGTTTTCTCCTTCTCCTGGTCTCCCTAGCAGCAGCCAGGCTGCATCCACAGACAGTACACTGTCTTTCACATCATTGTCATTACTAGAGATGAGCGAAGCGATTCGTCGATTCCTTGATTCGTATTGAATCTTGGGATTTTTCAGCTGCGAAGCGAATCCGAATATTAGGTGATTCGCTTCGTTTTTGTACGCATCGCTACGTAGTTTGTCCGCTAAATCATACGCTATTCTACGTATAATTTAGTTACTCTATACGCTGTTGCGTAGACTCCTCCCTGGTAGTTACTCTACACGCTGTTGCGTACGAATTCTATTCAGCGATGCAGACTCCTCCCTGGTAGTTCCGCCCACTTCTCCTGCGTGCGAGGAAGACGTGGCAAGTCAGCAGAGTAAGATGGCGGCGAGACAGTGAGGTCCTGACTGGGGAAGCATGTTGTGGGCAGACGACCCCTATGAGGAGAAGGAACTAGAGATCTATCTCTCACAACTCAACAGGAAGTCGGATGAGGTGCCTGCTGAGGTGGTGACTCCACTGGCTGAAAAGGCGGAGGCGGCAGGAGTTCCCACTCCGCCGCGCAAGGACTACTCCTTACGCCAGAATTTGATGGTCCCTGAGGCTGTCACCCGGAACGCCCAGACCCTCTGGGAATATAAAAAGCTAGTGGAGGAGTGTTGGTGCAAGTTTTGGAGCACCCACGGTCCGGTGACCCTCAGCTGGAGCGCCGAAGGGGAACCGTTATTTGGTTCAACGTGGAGCAGGGAGTCGGTTTCATCGGCGATGAGAAGACGGCGGAGGAATTATATGTTAACCGCCGTTCGGTTAAGCGGCTGTATCTTCCGCCTGTACGCCACAATCTCCACGCAGGGGATTACGTGGAGTATACCCCCATGAAGAGCCTCCAAGGCCCTTTTGCTACTGGGGTGAAAATCTTAAAGCGACCACCTACTCCTGCAGCGCCCCCGGAAGACTGGAGTGAGGAGGCCCAGGCCGTAGAAGAGGCTTGTGACCTTGAGACCTTGAGATTTGAAGAGAAATCCCAAGGTCAGGATCAGCCGGAACCCCTGATTCCTGATTTGCCCCCACCGCCACCGATACCACCGATCCTTCATGTGGGACAGATGACCACGAACACTTTCGTGTACCATCCAACTGTGGTACAGTACCACTAGCAACTGCCATGGCAGTTGCAGGCCGCACAGTCCGCCGCTCGTGGAAGACCGTTACAGCCGGAGATTCTGTCACCTGGTATGCCGGCAGGAGGATCTGGCCACTACAGAGTGATGGGCAGAACCAAAGTTACCACTGCCTTTGCCAGTGTGACAGCCCAGTCACCAAGAAGACCATCCTTGAGAGGTCGGCGGGGGTCTGCTGCCGCAGCCAGGGCCGCTTTCATGATGAGGCAGGAGCGCCCTCTCATGTCCTTTAGCTCCAGCAGCAGTGAGGAGGACCTGCTGGCCTTTAAGTAATTCCAGCAGTTTTTATGGGAGCCACAACATGGACTTATCCTGAAGGGCGGGCACTAGTTGGCCCTTGTTTTTAGTTTTGTTGCCCTGCGTTTGTCCTCACCCAGATGGCCATGGATTGTTAGGACTCCCCCCATCAAAAAAAAGTTTTTTTTATCTAAGTTGCGCATACGTGCGCCTCATCCCTTTTTTCCCCCTTTTCAGGTTATTTGGGGAGCCCTTCGAAAGAGGGTTTTTAAAGGGAACCTTTGCTGCTATTTTTTTACCCATTTGGATTACAATTTTGCCTATGTGGATTACAGTGCCTACAAGTAGTATTCAACCCCCTGCAGATTTAGCTGGTTTAATAAGATTCAAATAAGTTAGAGCCTTCAAACTTCAAACAAGAGCAGGATTTATTAACAGATGCATAAATCTTATAAACCAAAAAGTTATGTTGCTCAGTTAAATTTTAATAAATTTTAAACATAAAAGTGTGGGTCAATTATTATTCAACCCCTAGGTTTAATATTTTTTGGAATAACCCTTGTTTGCAATTACAGCTAATAATCGTCTTTTATAAGACCTGATCAGGCCGGCACAGGTCTCTGGAGTTATCTTGGCCCACTCCTCCATGCAGATCTTCTCCAAGTTATCTAGGTTCTTTGGGTGTCTCATGTGGACTTTAATCTTGAGCTCCTTCCACAAGTTTTCAATTGGGTTAAGGTCAGAAGACTGACTAGGCCACTGCAACACCTTGATTTTTTCCCTCTTGAACCAGGCCTTGGTTTTCTTGGCTGTGTGCTTTGGGTCGTTGTCTTGTTGGAAGATGAAATGACGACCCATCTTAAGATCCTTGATGGAGGAGCGGAGGTTCTTGGCCAAAATCTCCAGGTAGGCCGTGCTATCCATCTTCCCATGGATGCGGACCAGATGGCCAGGCCCCTTGGCTGAGAAGCAGCCCCACAGCATGATGCTGCCACCACCATGCTTGACTGTAGGGATGGTATTCTTGGGGTCGTATGCAGTGCCATCCAGTCTCCAAACGTCACGTGTGTGGTTGGCACCAAAGATCTCGATCTTGGTCTCATCAGACCAGAGAACATTGAACCAGTCTGTCTCAGAGTCCTCCAAGTGATCATGAGCAAACTGTAAACGAGCCTTGACATGACGCTTTGAAAGTAAAGGTACCTTACGGGCTCGTCTGGAACGGAGACCATTGCGGTGGAGTACGTTACGTATGGTATTGACTGAAACCAATATCCCCACTGCCATGAGATCTTCCCGGAACTCCTTCCTTGTTGTCCTCGGATTAGCCTTGACTCTTCGGACAAGCCTGGCCTCGGCACGGGAGGAAACTTTCAAAGGCTGTCCAGGCCGTGGAAGGCTAACAGTAGTTCCATAAGCCTTCCACTTCCGGATGATGCTCCCAACAGTGGAGACAGGTAGACCCAACTCCTTGGAAAGGGTTTTGTACCCCTTTCCAGCTTTGTGACCCTCCACGATCTTGTCTCTGATGGCCTTGGAATGCTCCTTTGTCTTTCCCATGTTGACCATGTATGAGTGCTGTTCACAAGTTTGGGGAGGGTCTTAAATAGTCAGAAAAGGCTGGAAAAACAGATAATTAATCCAAACATGTGAAGCTCATTGTTCTTTGTGCCTGAACTACTTCTTAATACTTTAGGGGAACCAAACAGAATTCTGGTGGTTTGAGGGGTTGAATAATAATTGACCCACACTTTTATGTTTAAAATTTATTAAAATTTAACTGAGCAACATAACTTTTTGGTTTGTAAGATTTATGCATCTGTTAATAAATCCTGCTCTTGTTTGAAGTTTGAAGGCTCTAACTTATTTGCATCTTATCAAACCAGCTAAATCTGCAGGGGGTTGAATACTACTTGTAGGCACTGTACAAATTGCGACTGAGTTTGGGACTCTGCTCCAGTTCTATGACAAGCGTCAGAAGAAAAGAGACTTAAACATCTCCGTAAGCATACTAGGTAGGTGATATTTAAAATGTTTATATTATACTTATAATAATGTATTTGCACTATTTACCATATATGTGTCTCGAATATTCGCTCTGCCTCTGAGGAGTGCACGCCGCGGCCTCTCCTCGTACGTGCCTGCGTATTACATAATCGCTTAGACAATAGTACGCTGAGATTTGTAAGCTATTTGTACGCTCATGCGTACGTCTTCTAAGAAGTTGCGTACATTTTGTAAATGAACGATCGTTATTAGTGAGCGAATGTTCGCTAATAGCACATAATAACGTATATTTTGTACGCAAATACAACAAATCTATTCATCGAATACACGAATTTTAGGAAAAGTTCGGCGAATGTTCGGCGAATAATTTTTTCAATGATTCGCTCATCTCTAGTAATCACTCTCTGCTTCTCCTGCTCAGACTCCTCCTCCACTCACTCACCACTGTCATTATCCATCAATTACAGAATGCGTGGCCAGGAAACAACTTTACACACCCAGCAATAAGATGGTGCACATGCTTAATTCCCATCTGGCCAAGTTGCTGGTGGTGCAATCACCATTTTAGAGTCTTCTTTAGAAAGCTAATGGCATATGCTGAGCCTCGCTGGAAGATACCTAGTTGGCATTATTTCTCCCAAAAGTCATCCTTGCCTTGTACTCTCATGTGGCAGAAAATGTGGGCTGCTCCTCGTTATTATCACTGTGTACACAACAGTGGACACCTGATACAGCTGTTATGGATAGGGACAGTAAATATCTTTTATGTTTTTTTGTGACAAGGCAGCACCTCAGCAAGAAACCCGGGTCCTTTTGACCACTCCTGGCACACCAAGCACTTATAGACCTCCTCTACCTCATCCTTGATGGACATGTTCCCATCCCCAACAGCAGCAGGGCACAGCTTCACTCTCACTCCCCCTTCTTCCTATCACATGTGTCAAGTCAAGCATTGCCATGCAGTGTTGGAGCTGATTGGCCTGGGAAAGAGTAGCCACACAGGGGAGCTGTTGCTAAAGTATATTAAGCTGCAAAGATCCTGATGACTGTTGCTCTACCAACTCCAACTGGACAAGTTAGTTAGCAACAATGACTGCAACATTGTGGATGCTCTGAAACTGGGGGAAATAGCACATACTACCTGCATGGCTCATGTCATTAACCTAGCCATGCAACACTTTAAAAAAAAAAAAGTACATTGGCTTACGCAAAATGCTCGCAATGTCCAGGAGACAGTCCTTACATTTCAGCCATTCTTATGTGGTGATGAACGCGCTCCTGGATTTGCAGAGAAAGAACGGTCTGCCATATAATCAGCAACATTCCAACTCGCTGGAATTCAACACTGTATGGAAAGCTGTTAATGATTTTATCATGCACCAGACCACCTCAGCAGAGAGCATGTGTTGTTTCGAGATCAGGCAGTGGCAGCTCATCCAAGATGCCTGTCGAGTGCTTAAGCCCTTCGAAGAGGCCACAAAATTTGTCAGTAGGGTAAACTGCAACAGGAATCATCTCATCCCCCTTATAGTTATCCTTGAACAGATGCTGATGCTTATGCAGCAAGGGATGACAGCGGAAGAAGAACAGTGAATGCATCTTGCTGTCCGCCCCATTGCTGTTGGGGACACATGGGGAGAAACTCCCTTGGGGGAAAAGAAGAAGGATTAGGAGCTGCCACTATAGGAGAAGGAGGATTCAATGGTGGAAGATGATGATAATGACAGCAGCCACTGCACTCAACCGTCTCAATGGGGATGGAGCCAGAAAGAACTGGATATGGTGGCCAAATTAATTAACTGTATACTCGCTAGCTTATGCACTGACAGGTACACTTCTCTACTGCTACCCATAGACAGCTGATCTACTGCTTTGTGTGTTCCATGCTATGCTGCTTCTGCTGCCACTATTACTGTGGCCACGTGTCTCTTATTATCCTACTCTTTTGGAGCCACTTTGGTTCAGGTGGAATCGATTTGGGTCTGAACTGAACTTTTTAAAAAATTTGGCAAACTAGAACCGAACCAAATATCAAATGTTTTGCATAGTGTATAATTTTTTTGGAAAAGATTTATTGTAATTTATTCAATCAATCTTCTGCTTTTTCTTGCTTTGGAGTTACGTGGGTGGCTGTACTCACTAAATAACAATCTTCCTTGTACGCTTAGACATACAGAGTTAGCTGTCAGTCATGGATAGGAATGCCCACATGACAGATTGCACTGCATTTTCATTGTGACAGGCTCCCAGCATCCTAATATCTTTATACTATGTACTGAACTACTGCCTATTCTATTTTGCTTTTCCTTCCTAGCTGGTACTTTGGAATTTGTACAAGCTTGTCTGTTTCAGCACAACTAATTACCATTGCTGATGTTATTAATTTAGAATATGCCTTTTTTCCTGTTTAGCACAGAAAATACTTAAGTCAGTGGCACAGATAAAATACATGTGCTTTCTCTTTCAGGATCTGTAATATTTTGCATTCACAATTATCTAAGAAGTCTGTTTAATGATGCCATGGCAGACAGTGGCTTCCACCAAGCTGTCAGCAAAATCCTTTTGTTTCTGTGTAATCTGAATTTTTTAACATATTAATAAATGTTTTGGAATACTGAAAATTCAGTTGGGAGATGCTGAGTTTGTATTTTTGAGGATTGTTTATGCTTTCAAATTGAATTAATAAGGTCCTTAAGTCTACAATGTTTATAGATTCATTTACATGATAATGATACACTTTAATCCACATAAACATATAGAAAAATAAAGCTCTAAAGAGAAGTACTATTTATTTCTACAAATAGGCATCTTCAAAAATTATATATATATCCATTACATAGTATATTAAAAATAAGTTAGCATGAAAAGCCTGCACTTGTATGTGCTTAGTCTCCTTACAGGATATGTGACTCACTTGGAGACCAATGTAGCTTTCAGGGCAATCATATTTCAGCATATCCACCTAGGAATATTAGTCTTTTTTCATTTAATCAACGAATCCTAACGACTAAGAATTCACTTCATTAGAGGCACTCAAAAATTCTGGCCAGCTGTTTTCTGACACTTGGCTGAGGACAAGGTGGAGAAAGACAGGCAATTCAATCCACATCAACTCTCTCGTGTTCCACATAATTCTGCAATATAATTACACTTTCAAAGGTTTTCTTCTTTAACTGAAATTCAAGATAAGTCTGTGCATTTCAGGTTTTATTTATTTATGTATTTATTTATTTATTTATTTTTTACTTTTTAACAATGTTTTATCTTTTTATTTGAAGGCATATATTTTAACCAACTATATATTTTTCTCAATCAGTCCCTGGATAACACTGTTTATATATGAACTGTATAGAAGATAGATAGATAGATAGATAGATAGATAGATAGATAGATAGATAGATAGATAGATAGATAGATAATATAAATTTCTGTATGGCTGTTGATTCAGTCCCATTGTTTGTCAGAATGATTATATGACCACTAAGAACCCAGTAATAATAAGAACTATTGCAGTAGTAACATAGTAACATAGTTTATAAAGCCAAAAAAGACATCTGTCCATCCAGTTCGGCCTGTTATCCTGCAAGTTGATCCAGAGGAAAAAAAAAACCCCTGTGAGATAGAAGCCAATTTTAACCACTTTAGGGGAAAAAATTCCTTCCTGACTCCAGTCAGGCAAGATGATGGGAGAGATCTCTGTACTAACCCCTGATATATTTATACATAGTAATTAGATTTACCCTCAGTTGTCTATTTTCTAAAGAGAATAACACTCATTTTGATAATCTTTCTGGGTACTGTAGTCCACCCATTCCAGTTATTACATTAGTTGCCCTCCTCTGAACCCCCTCCAGCTCTGCTATGTCTGCCTTGTTCACAGGAGCCCAAAACTGTACACAGTACTCCATGTATGGTCTGAATAGAGATTTGTAAAGTGGCAGGACTATGTTCTCATCACGAGCATCAATGCTCCTTTTGATGCAGCCCATTATCTCATTGGCCTCGGCAGCAGCTGCCCAACACTCGTTTCTACAGCTTAGTTTGCTGTTCCCTAAATCTTCTGCGTTAATTACTTTACACATTTCAGTGTCATCTGCAAAAAAATATATTTTACTATGTAATCCTTCTACAAGATCATTAATAAATATATTGAGGAAAATATGGCCCAATACTGACCCCTGAGGTACCCCACTAGTGACAGTGACCCAATCTGGGTGTGTACCGTTAATAACCACACTCTGTTTTCTATCACTCAGTCAGTTACTTACCCACATACAGACATTTTCTCTCAGTCCAAGCATTCTCATTTTATATACTAACCTTTTATGTGGCACGGTATCAAATGCTTTGGAGAAGTCCAGATATACGATATCCATTGATTCATTGTGATCAAGTCTACAACTTACCTCTTCATAGAAACTCATTAAACTAATTTGACATGACCCATTCTTCATGAAGCCATGCTGTTATGGTGTTATTTGCTTATTTTCATTGAGGTACTCCAAGATAGCATCTTTTGAAAACCTTCAGTTTACCAATGACAGATGTTAAACTTACCGGCCTATATTTTCTGAGCTCTGTTTTTGGACCCTTTTTGAATATTGGCACCACATTTGCTATGAGCCAATCCTGTGGACCACTCCCTGTCAGTATAGAGTCCTTAAATATCAGAAATATAGATTTGGCTATGAAATTACTTAATTCTCTTAGGATATGGGGGTGTATGCCATCTGTTCCTGGTGATTTGTCTATTTTAATCTTTTTAAGACACCGCTGTACTTCTTCCTGGGTCAGACATGGCACTTTTAATTGGGAATTTACTTTTATATTATGCATTTCATCTGACAGTTTTTTTCAGTGATTACAGTGGGGAAAAAGTATTTCATAGCTTTGCTTTCTCCTCATCGCTCTCTGCAACTCCCCCCTCATTACTCTGTAAAGGGCCAACACCTTCAGATTTATACTTTTTACCATTCATATAATTGAAGAACATTTTAGTGTTAGATTTACTCTCTTTGGCAATGAATCTCTCTGTCTCTAGTTTGGCTGCTTTTATTTGTCTTTTACATACTCTATTTTTTCCCTGATAGTTTTTCAATACTTTCTCGCTACCCTCCTGTTTTAATGATTTAAATGCTTTCATTTTGTCATTTATTGCTTTCTTTATAATTCTATTTATCTACATTGTTTTTTTTTCTTGTTCCTCACCCTTTTATTCCCATAAGATATGTACCTCTCACAATTAGATTTTATGATGATTTAAAAAATCCCCCATTTTGTGGCTGTATTTTTATTTTTGAGGACTTTGTCCAGTTAGTCCTATAGCCTCTCTTAATTGGCTAAATTTTACTTTTTGAAGTTTTTTTTTTTGTATCTCCCTGAAGAAACACTATTTTGAATTACAATTAGAATTTTATTACTTTATGGTCACTATTTCCCATGTGTCCCTCAACCTGCACATCTGTTGTTCTGTCAGGTCTATTGGTTAATACTAAGTCCAGTATGGCTGCCCCTCTTGTTGGGTCCTGAACCAGTTGGGAAAGGTAATTGTCTTTGGTTATTGCCAAGAACCTGTTTCCTTTATGAGATGCACAGGTTTCAGTTTCCCAGTCTATATCTGGATAGTTGAAGTCCCCCATAATAACGATTTCATTATGATTTGTCACCTCGTCTATTTCATTTAGTAGTAGATTTTCTGTGGACTCTAGTATATTAGGTGGTTTATAATAAACTCCTATTAGTATTTTGTTATTGTTTTTGCCTCCATGTATTTCTACCCACAGTGACTCCACGTGTTCATGTCCCTCACTTACATCTTCCCTGAGTGTAGGCTTTACACAGGACTTTACATAAAGGCAGACTCCTCCCCCTCTTCGGTTTTGGTAATCCTTTTTAAACAGACTTTAACCCTGTACCTTAACTGCCCAGTCATAGGTAGCATCCAGCCACGTCTCAGTTTTTTCCACTGTCATAGTTTGTCATTGAGGGGAATAAATAACCCAAATTTGAAGTAACAGTGTCAATTGCTCTTATATAATGACTATTTCAAATAAATTATTTATTTTTTTTATTAAAATCTTACATTAGTTTGATACTGTATTGCAACAGGATTTACAGCTCTGTTTATTTCATACTTAGATTAGTTTCACACTAGCATTTTGAGATCTTGCAAGCTGTTTCAGCAGGAAACAACTGTCGGATCTCTCTGCATTCTGGCATTGCAGGAAGCAACCGCATCACTGTCCAGCCTCATTCACTATAATGAGGATCAGCAGCGATCCAGCTGCAACTTGGCAAATATGTAGAGAATTAGCCGGACAAATACTACTTCTCAGTATATTTGCCAGGTAACCATGTGAATGCCATGTCTGTTTGTTTTTCAGATGGATCCATCGCTATATTTATCATTACTATAACTAGCTGCTGGGCTCGCAGCTGGTTTTCTTCTTCTCTGGTTCTAGGCTGGAGTTTCATCCTTTGATTTCATTTTCCTTTACTTTTTTCTCTATTTATTGCATTTTTTATTGATCTATTGTTATTTTTGTATCATTAAAGGGGTTTTCCAAGAGTTTTTTTTTACTGATGACTAGGGATGTTTACACCGAACTTTGTGAGTTCTGGTACCCGGACCCAAAACTTTTTACTGAAGTTCGGGTTTGGTTTTTGGGTGATTTTATTTTTCTCCGTCATAGCATGGTTACATCGGAAAATAATAGCATTCTTAAGACAGAATGCAAAACAGTATAGCCATTTAGGGGTTAAAATCCTCATCCACTTGATCGCGATGCAGCAGATTCCTATATCTTCACTGAACAGGCCCTTCCATGTGCGCAAAGACGTCACCGTGCTCTTCCACGTGGTGGTGATGTCATCACGCATATCACTGGTCCTTTGGCAGGTCCTGTTCAGTAAAGATAGAATAAGCTGCTGCAGCGCTATCAAGTGGATGAGGTGAGTTGTATTTTCTAACCTCTTATCTCTAAATGAAAGAAATGACTACAATATATTATAAAATTAGTGTCAGACAAGGTATTTATTTCATAAAAATGTAGTGATAATGACATTTCAATGTGTTGCTATGTCCAGGTAACACACTTTGAACGTATGCCATATATTTGTGTTTGTGTGTATAAAGGAACAATGCTAGGAACACATAATGAATTTAAAATTAACCACCACTTATTATGTGAACAATAGTTAAGCCTAATTTTTTTAAGTGCCAAAGCACTATTAGGGCTGTTTGTAAACATTCTGGCATCTGGTAATGATCTGGCACTACAGATGACAAACTTCCATAATCAAGTGAAAAGTTAAAATTACAAGCTTATCACTGTATTTTTTGCCTGCCACTTCTGTTAGCACAGCAAAGAAAAAGCAAACAGAGAGAGAGGACACATAGCTTAGCAAAAAAAAAAAAGCCAAGGAAGTAATAAGCACACTTGCCATGCAATGCTGTACCCCATGGCTGGAGATGGAATTCAGCATGGACAACATTCAAAACATCTATAACGCTATACTGATCACATTGTACACAGGTGAAATACTGCATAAATCCTGGGTATAATTCAGTGATGTCAATACTCATAAATGAGAATTGACCAGATCACCTCCTCATAAGAACTTCTGTGCACGGATGGGGCCAAATAAGGGCCCTTGCAGACTAGCGTGAGACACGCACGTCTCCCACATCGCGGGCCCTGGCTTGAACTCCCAGCACTGAACCGGGTTACATAGCATTATACTGATTTATAATGCTATGTAACCCTTACAGTTCTGGAATGTGTTGGATAACACTAACAGCATTATGTTAGTGTTATCCAACACATTCCAGAACTGTAAGGGTTACATAGCATCATAAATCAGTAGAATGCTATGGAACCCCGTTCAGTGCCGGGAGTTCAAGCCAGGGCCCGCCATGCGGGAGACGTGCGTGTCTCACGCTCGTCTGCAAGGGCCCTAAGTCCATTCTAGAAAATCCAAAAGAGTGAATCCAGTACTTTAAATCTTCAAATACTCTTTATTTTTTTACATAGCAATAACTTACAGATACTGACGTCTAAGAATAAAACCAGCTCTACCAGCACTCCAAAACGGTCAAAAAGAGCAGGGAGAAAACACAAGAAAACTGCATCCAATGTCTACAAGAATGCAGGAGAAATAGACAGTTATGACAATGGACAAAAATCTCTGGACATACTAAATCTTTCCAGTTATGCTTTGACTAATGACCAAATAGAGGTTCTCTCATTAGGCCTTAGTTTTGTACCTGCAGTAGATTTTGACATTTTTTCTACCATTCTAGATATCTATAAGTTTATCAGGAACCTAACACTCACCAGATATTTTCATGATGTTCCTGATACATCTGTTTGTACTGAGTCTCGACATACAACTGAAATGACATATGATGATTATAATTAATTTTCGTTTGCTGAACAGGTCTCAATTATGTGTTTGTCTGAACTCCAGTCTACGGCTGTTAATAATGATACTGCAACAGAATTATTATCTAATGATCTTCTTAAAACACCTAACCCCATGTTCTACCCACTTAAAGGGGTTTTCCAGGATTTTAGTACTGATGACCTATCCTCAAACAAATATACCATGATCAAATGATGGGTATTCTGACTGATGCTTTGACATATCAAAGGCTAACTAGGGATCCTCTGACAGATTATCGGGAGGGATGTTTGAGATTATTAATATCGGGCAGAGATTAAGGCTTGATTTCTGACAAAAAAGTTGCCTTTTTAAATGTGGAAACACCTGTGACTCCAATCATACATGCATTGCCAAAAGTTCACAAAAACATAACACCTCCCCCTCTTCGGCCAATTGTTTATAGGTTCTTTCACAGAAAAACTGTGGGAATGGCTTGATTCGTTTTTACAGCCATTAGTAAAAAGAGTACCAGGATATTTAACTGAAACATGTGATGTCTTAAGAGGCTGTTTTGAGATGAAATGGAAACCTAATTATATATATATTACAAGCGATATGATTTCCCTCCACAAGCGATATGATTTCCCTCCACAGTGCCCGCTCCTTTAACAGTGACCTCCACAGCAGCCTGCCCCCTTAACAGTAACATCCACAGCACCCTCCCCTTTAACTGTGACCTCCACAGCAGCCTGCCCCTAGGGTAGCCGGAAGTCCAGTTTTAGGCCTCTTTCACACGAACGTTGTGTTTTGCGGTCCGCAAATTGCGGATCCGCAAAAAAAACGGATGGCGTCCGTATGGCATCCGTATTTTTTGCGGATCCACTGTAACATTGCCTATCCTTGTCCGCAAAACGGACAAGAATAGGACATGCTCTATTTTTTTTTGCGGGCCACGGAACGGAGCAACGGATGCGGACAGCACACGGTGTGCTGTCCGCATTTTTTGCGGGCCCATAGAAATGAATGGGTCCGCATTTTTCATGTGAAAAATGCGGATCGGAGCCCGCAAAAACAACGTTCGTGTGAAAGAGGCCTTAGGCTGAACAGTCCGACTTTCAGACTCCCTGTCCTCCATCCAATGCAGGGCCTGGACGGACATACGGATGTCCTTTTGAACAGCTCACTCTCAGACAGCAGCACTGTGCAGTCTGAGCATGAGCTACAGGGAGAAAGTTGCCTTCCCTCCCACCCCTGCAGCTGACAGAAGTTGATTTTTACCTTCATTTTTCAATCCCTGTCGGCTGCGGGGTGAGGGCGTGGCCTCATGGAGTCAGGGGCGTGGCTTTTAATTCCTTCTTTTGAGGGTGGCCTGAATTACAGGTCGATGCCATGGTAATTTATGAGGAAACACAGTGGGTAGCAGTGGAAGAAAACATCTTTTGTTAGTACTGAACAGTAAATATGTGAAATTTACGTTATATTAGGTTATGATTGATGATGAGTTAGTCTAAAACATAAAGTATATTTATAGTAACCGGAATACCCCTTTAACAGTGTCATCCACAGTGCTCTGCCCCTTTAAAGCAGACCTACAGCAGTGAAGGAAAATGGCTGGGTTGTTATGGAAACCTGGTGTGTGGAGACTAACTGCCTGTGATCTTCTATTGGCTGATAAGGGTCATGTGACACTGATTTTTTGGGAATATCTCAGGAACAGTACGTCCTGGAGAGCTGAGACCCATTCTAAAACCTTCCTGGACACCTGATGTACCTGTGTGCCAAATTTCGTGATTGTAGCTGAGACGGTGCGGATTCCTTTAGCGGACATACACACATACATACACACATACAAACACTCAGCTTTATATATTAGATGGTGACTTACATGGATACAATCCACACCACAGTTTAATGAGGATCCTGATAATTGGAAAAGATTACCACTAGAGATGAGCGAGCATGCTCGTCCGAGCTTGGTGCTCGTTCGAGTATTAGGGTACACGTAAGTGCTTGCTGCTCAGACGAGTATCTCGCCATGCTCGAGGAAATGGCATCTCCCGCATTTTGAATTTTTGGCGGCTATAAACTCAGCCAATCACAAGCCAGGAGACTCTGCGGTACATCCAGCATCACGTGGGGCCCTTACTTGTTGATAGCAGGGGTTGGCTGGCCTGATCAGGTGACCTGGAATATACTAGTGACGTCTGGAGGTGCTCGGCTCATAGCCTGTCTGGATGTCGTTAGGGACAGATCTGCTGCGTTTCAGGGAGAGTGTTAGGGCCTGCATTTAGTTATGCCCCTTTCACACAAGCGGGAGACTCGCATGTCTCCCGCAATGCATCTACAGGGCTGGACTCCGGCACTGCGATCCCTGTCAGTGCCGAGTCCAGCCCTGTAGATGCGTTGCGGGAGACATGCGAGTCTCCCGCTCGTGTGAAAGGGGAATTAGGCAGGAGTGATCTCAAAAGAACCCAACAGCCCTTCTAAGGGCTACATGACATTTATTTTGTCTCCTGGCTTGGCTGGCTGGCACTAGTAGTGCAGCTATCGCCATATATAATTTTTTTTTTTTTTATTGTTTTATCTCAGTGATACAAATCCATTTCATACAGCTGTGTGGAACCATTCTGTGTGTCACAGTTCAGCTGTCCAGTCACCACAAAGCACAATCCGTATTTTCTGTCCAGGTGACCCATTCTGTACGTCACGTAATTAAAAAAGGTCTTTTGCTCTCACTGATACAGCTACATTAGAAAAATCTCTGTGCGACATTTGTTTGGGTTGCACTTAAGCAGACCAAGTCTGCCTAATCTAATAGTTTTAGTGTAATTGCTCCATACTGCACAGTACGTAATAAAATACGTAATTTTGCTCTAACTTATCCACTTATATACAAAGCACAATCCGTATTTTCTGTCCAGGTGACCCATTCTGTACGTCACGTAATTAAAAAAAGGTCTTTTGCTCTCACTGATACAGCTACATTAGAAAAATCTGAGTGCGACATTTTTCTGGGTAATCTAATAGTTTCAGTGTAATTGCTCCATACTGCACGGTACGTAATAACATACATAATTTTGCTCTAACTTATCCACCTATATATTAACTTGTTCAGATTGAACAAGTTTGTGGGTTTCAGTACAGCAGGCCCATTTTATTTTATTTTTTTATATAATATACTTATATACAGAAAATGTTGAACCCCAGGGCTAAGGGTCGAGGACGAGGGCGTGGGCATTCAATTACTGCAGGGGGCAGAGGCCGTGGTCCTGGGCAGGGTGAGACAGTACCTGCTGATGAGGGAACAGGGGAACGACGCAGAGCTACACTCCCTAGCTTCATGTCTCAACTTACAGGGACACGTGGTAGAGGACTGTTTAAACCACAACAGTGTGAACAGGTGATGTTGTGGATTGCGGACAATGCTTCAAGTAATTTGTCCACCAGCCAGTCTTCCATGCACTTCCATGCAGTCCACCCACGTTACCCAAGTGAGCACTCCTCTGGCTCCTCCACCTCAACCTCCTTCACCCCCAGTCTGCCCCCTCACAGGAAAATTTGGAATGCGATCCGGCATGCTCTGAGGAACTGTTTTATGGACCCTTCCCAGAGTCACAAACCACTTCTCAGGTTGCTGCTGACCTCTTTCCCGATGCCCAAGTTTTCCAACTGTCGCAGTATGAGGGTGATGACATTGTTGACTTAGTGGAAGAAGTGTGTAAAGAGGTGTCAGACGATGAGGAGACATGGTTGTCAGACAGTGGTGAAGTTGTTGTCAGGGCAGGAAGTCTGAGGGGGGAGCAGACTGAGGAATCGGAGGATGACGAGGTGACTGACCCAAGCTGGGTTGATAAGACGATGGAAGATAGTGCTTCTGAGGTGGAGGCGAGTGCTGCACCAGAACAGGTTGGAAGAGGCAGTGGTGTGGCCAGAGGGAGAAGCAGGGCCAGAGCTGGTGCATCAGCAGCAACCGTTTCACGTAGTGAAGCTCCCGTGGCGAGGCCTAGATGTTCGCAAGTCTGGAGGTTCTTTAAATAAATTGAGGATGACCGACGGACTGTGGTGTGCAACCTGTGCCACACCAGGATCAGCAGGGGTGCCACCACTACTAGCCTAACCACCACCAGCATGCGCAGGCATATGAGTGCTAAACACCCAACTCAATGGAACCAAGGCCGTTCACCTCCTGTGGGTCCCACCACTGCTCCTTCCCCTGTGTCACTCGCTGCCTCTGCTAGTCAACCCGCTGGCCAGGACCCCAGCACGAGCGCCTCCCACCGGAAAACCACACCTTCGCCTCGACGATCCTCCACATCGTCCACCAATGTCTCCCTGCACAACGTTCAGCTGTCTTTACAGCAGACGCTGGAGCCCAAGAGGAAATACAGCTCCACCCTCCCACATACCCAATCCCTCAACGTCCACATCTCCAAATTGCTGAGCCTGGAGATGCTGCCCTATAGGCTGGTAGAGACCGAGGCCTTTCGCAACCTCATGGTGGTGGATGCCCCTCGGTATTCGGTCCCCAGCCGCCACTATATTCGTGTCATAGAACATCATCCGTGCCCTGACCAACGCTGTTTCTGAGAAGGTCCACCTAACCACGGACACGTGGACAAGTGCTGCCGGGCAGGGACACTATATATCACTGACGGCACATTGGGTTAACTTGGTGGAGGCTGGGACCGAGTCTGACCCTGGGGCTGCTCATGTACTGCCCACACCGAGGATTGCGCGGGCCTACCTTTGTCACGGTCTCTCAGACGTACTATGCCTCCCCCTCCAAACCCTCCTCCTCCTCCGAATTACCATCCGTGGGCACGGCGCCTTCAGTCGGTAGCTCTAGGCGCAGCAGCAGTGCCGTGGGTAAGGGCCAGCAGGCGGTGCTCAAACTGCTGAGCTTAGGTGACAAAAGGCACACCGCCCAAGAGCTGTTACAGGGCATCATGGTGCAGACCGATCTGTGGCTGGCACCGCTGAACCTCAAGCCAGGCATGGTTGTGTGTGACAACGGGCGTAACCTGGTGGCGGCTCTGCAACTCGGCTGACTGACACATGTGCCATGCCTGGACCACGTGTTCAATCTCATAGTTCAGCGGTTCCTCAAGACATACCCCAATCTGTCTGTTTTGCTCACCAATGTGCGCCGCTTCTGTGTGCATTTCCGCAAGTCCACCACAGATGCTGCCACTCTCAGGGCAGCGCAGCGCCGCCTACAACTGCCTGCTCACCGACTGTTGTGCGACGTGCCCACAAGATGGAATTTGACATTAAACATGTTATCCAGAGTTTACCAACAGCGCAGAGCGATTGTAGACTGCCAGATGTCAACTTCCACCAGAACTGGTAGTCAGGTCAGTCAGATTCCTCAAGTCTACAATGAGGAGTGGACGTGGATGTCTGATATCTGCCAGGTGTTGACCAACTTTGAGGAGTCAACACAGATGGTCAGCGGCGATGCCGCCATTATCAGCCTCACCATCCCGCTGCTTTGCCTGTTGAAAAACTCACTGCTCAGCATGAAGTCGGAAGCTTTGCGCTTGTCAGAAGAGACGGTGGAGGAAGATATGTCGCTTGATAGCCAGAGCACCCTCCGGTCTGTTTCTCAGCGCATATCGGAGGAGGGGGATGAGGATGAGGAGGAAGAGGAGGAGAATGTCGGCGAGACAGAAGAGGGTACCAATGCTCAGTCCTTCTTAACTCTTGAGCGTGTATGGGCTGAAGAGTAGGAGGAGGAGGAGGAAATGGAGAGTCAGGCCAGTGAGGAGAGGGAATTCTTGCGTGTTGGGACTCTGGCGCACATGGCAGACTTCATGTTAGACTGCCTATCCCGTGACCCTCGCGTTAGAAGCATTTTTTCAAACACCGATTACTGGGTGTTCACTCTCCTGGACCCACGGTACAAGCAGAACCTTTTCAATCTCATCCCTGTAGAGGAAAGGAGTATGAGAGTGAATCAATATCAACAGGC
Organism: Rhinella marina; assembly: GCA_900303285.1. Lineage (NCBI taxonomy): Eukaryota > Metazoa > Chordata > Amphibia > Anura > Bufonidae > Rhinella > Rhinella marina. Next base: position 35,736 of record ONZH01003978.1, read on the forward strand.
CCTGGTGCAGAAGCTGAAACAATCCTTCCCATCTGACACCGCTAGCGGCAGAGGGCATGGTTCTGTGGGCCAAGTAGCGGGGGAGAGGAGCCGAGCAGGCAGCTTGTCCAACACTGGCAGGGGAACGCTCTCCAAGGCCTTTGCCAGTTTTATGTCACCCCAGCAAGAAACTGTCACCTGTCCCCAGTCTTGGCAGTGTAGGGGGGAGCTTTACAGAAAGATGGTGATGGAGTACCTGGCTGACCATACCAACATCCGGACCGATCACTCTGCTCCATACAACTACTGGGTTTCAAAGCTGGACACGTGGCCTGAACTGGCGCTGTACGCCTTGGAGGTGCTGGCCTGCCCTGCCGCTAGCGTGCTGTCAGAGCGGGTATTCAGTGCAGCTGGTGGTGTCATCACCGATAAGCGTACACGCCTGTCAACTGATAGCGCTGACAGGCTGACACTTATTAAAATGAACAAAGCCTGGATTTCACCGGAATTCAAATCTCCTCCAGGGGAAAGCAGCTAAAGATTAACATTACTTATGTATCCGATTCCTCTTCTCTACTCCTCCTACTCCTCCTCCTTGTCGTCTTTGCCTAACGCTGACCCAAAAAACGCAATTTTTTAGAGGGCCAACTGGCACTCTTTTACCACAATTATTCCGGAGGGCCCCCTACAGGCCCTCTCTCCAAACAATTTTTCCAGAGGGCCACCTACAGGCCCTATCTCTAAACAATTTTTCCGGAGGGCCACCTACAGGCCCTCTCTCTAAACAATTTTTCCGGAGGGCCCCCTACAGGCCCTCTCTCCAAACAATTTTTCCGGAGGTCCACCTACAGGCCCTCTCTCTAAACAATTTTTCCAGAGGGCCCCCTACAGGCCCTATCTCTAAACAATTTTTCTGGAGGTCCACCTACAGGCCTTCTCTCTAAACAATTTTTCCGGAGGGCCCCCTACTGGTCCTCTCTCCAAACAATTTTTCCGGAGGTCCACCTACAGGCCCTCTCTCTAAACAATTTTTCCGGAGGTCCACCTACTGGCCCTCTCTCTAAACAATTTTTCCGGAGGGCCACCTACAGGCCCTCTCTCCAAACATATTTTCCGGAGGTCCACCTACAGGCCCTCTCTCTCTAAACAATTTTTCCGGAGGGCCACCTACAGGCCCTCTCTCCAAACAATTTTTCCGCAGTGTCAACTACAGACACTGTAAAACAATGTTTCAGGAGCATCAAACAGACAGTCCAAAGCAATTTTTCAGGAGGCGCAAGTACCGACATTAAAAAAATTTTTTTTTGCTGAGGGTCGACTTTATGTACTCCGAAAAGAAAAAAATTTTTGGAGGCTCAACAAAAGCCATTTCACTGCATTCTCAGTCAGACAAAGTCATTGGTGGTGCAACCGCCATGCTGTGTCAGGCTAAATTTTTGGGTGCTTCACCAGCTACCTCATCTAACTTGGTCACTTGTTGGTGTCACCGCCATGCTGTGTCAGGCTTATGCCTGCATCGTGTGGCTGGGGATAGGAGAGCAGTGCCAGCATGGGCATGGGTGATGGACCTTCGTTGCACCTAGTTCGGTGCTTCCCTAACATGTGATGGGCATATGCCTCGCCTTTCTTGGTCTGGGTGAGCACAATTGCCATGAGGGTAACCACCAGGCTGTTGCAGGAGAATTTGGGGTAATGATGGGATTAGGCAGCCTCAGAGGCATCCATGCATGCTGTCCCTGCTGTTTCCTGTCCATTTCCGTGGTGTTTCCATCATTTTCTGAGGTTTCCAGGTTTTCACCCAGCCTTCCCTAGGCAGAGCCTTGGTCCCCTGCAAAAATGCTCGAGTCTCCCATTGACTTCAATGGGGTTCGTTACTCGAAACAAGCACCCGAGCATCGGGAAAAGTTTGTCTCGAATAACGAGCACCCAAGCATTTTAGTGCTCGCTCATCTCTAATTACCACACCTTTCTATTAAGAAAAAGATAAAAAGTGCCCAGATCCCAAAGGAGTCTACTAACCACTGAGGAAGGGGTAGAGGAATAAATCCCCGGAAACGCGTTTGGTGTTCAAAAAGTAGACCCTGTTACCTGGGACTTTACTATAGAGATGTCTCTATGACTGAAAAACCACTTTGAGCCATCATTTATAATCTTTACCTACTAAACTGTGGCCTGAACCAACGAACAGATAAACAAACAGCGCATCATCATAACGCTTTTTGATTACAGCGCTACTACTACAGAGTCCATTCACCAGCTGAACTCCTCCAAAAAACGGACACCACGTGGGACGCCGCTCTGAAACCCTGAAAAGAGCGCGCAGCAAGGAATCTCGTGCTGCTGGAGGAGTTACCGAGGAGGGACCACTACAATGCAGGATTGAATCTCCTTTACACACAAGACTTTCAGAGGGGTAATGTACTGAAAACAATATAATTCATAACCCTGTATTTTGTATATGTAAATTGGGACACACTGAACTTTAACCCAGGAACCACCAATAACAGGGGAATTATATTGAATACAATATAAGGAAAGCCTACTAAGTGCTGTAAATTACTACAAGGTTCCTTACAGATTATTACAAAACTCCTCGGAATATAGAACACTGCTCCATACCTTAATTTAGGGTACTAAACACACCTGAGAGGCGGTGTTATATATATATATATATATATATATATATATATATATATTATATATACAGTTTTGCTGATTCTTATTTTCACTGTATTTTTACTGTATTTTATACCTTATTATATTTTATTACATTTTATTTATTTGCAACCAGCCCTGGTTTTTCAAAGTATTAACCCTAATACTGTCATTTAATCATCTTTTATGATTTTTATCATTCATTGAGTACATAAATAAATTTTATATATTTTATCCAGATTTGAGTGTGCCCACCATCCTCTATTATTGTCATTACTGCTTTATTTATTACAGCTACGGGTAAGCCGTTGGTGAAGCACCTCAATTCCATTTTTCTAAACTGGTGAGCCACTAGTTTCACTTGTATTTGTTACAGAGACAGCTGCGGGTCACAGAGGTGGGATCAATACCAATGCTTGAGGTGACGCAACCCCTTTATAAGGTTGCGAAGTTGACAAGTCAAATTCTTGACAGTTTATGCTCAAAAACCTCCAATGTAGCCAAATGAAAACAACTCCTTCAAATTCCATATTGATGCAAAAGACTCATTGCGAGTTATTACAAATATTTGATGGCAACTATTACTGCAAAGGGTGGTACAACTAGTTTTGAGATTTAGTAGGACAATTACTTTTTCACGAGTGACTCAGGCTTTGAATAAACTTGGGGGGTCATTTACTTATTTGAAATACATATATTTTGAGCAGATGGCGCCTATCTGTGAATTTTCCTCGCTTATGCCAGGTCTAAAATCATGGGCGAGGAAGAGGACAGGCCAGAAGACTCATCTCATATACCTTTTTCTACGCCTGTTTTAGGAGTAGAAAATTGTTTAAATATGAAACAGCTTGGAAGGTGTCTTAAATTTAGAACTGCCACTGGATGCGCCAAAGTTATGGAGAGGCCAGTGCCTCTTCATAACTTCAGCTGATCCACTGCCAGCTATTTGGCTTTATTAATACTGGCATCTAAAACGCTGGTCTTAAAGAAAATCTGTCACCAGGATAATTGCTACTGAAGTAAAGCCATGGCCTAATAGCACTTAGTACCTTATTTCCAGATGTGCCTTTATTTCAGCAATAGATGTTTTCTATCTTCTGAAAATCCCATTTATTTGGTATGCAAATGAGCCAGTAAGGTGCCCAGGTGGGCATGATTCTTGCAGGAAGGAGCCCAGGCACGCCTCCTGCTAGTGCAGGAAAAAGGGTGGCAGAGTTATGGCTTGAATGTGATGTAGGAGGCGTGTCTGGGCTCCTTCCTGCAAGAATGACGCCCCTCTGGGCACCTTACTGGCTCATTTGCATACCAAATAAACTGGATTTTCAGAAGATAGAAAACATCTATTGCTGAAACAAAGGCACATCTGGAAATAAGTTACTAAGTGCTATTAGACTAAGCCTTTATTTCAATAGCGATTATCCTGGTGACAGATTTCCTTTAATAAATGTGCCTCTTTATCTTTAATAAATGAATAAATTATTGATCATCCAAAAGTTGCATTTTGAGTTTACTTATGTTGTCTTATATTAAAATTACTGTAGTTGGATAATCTGAAACAGATAAATGTAGCAAATTAGCAATAACACAAGAAATCCGGTGAGAAGCAAATACTTTTTCACAGCACTATAATAATTTTTATAGGATTGTTATGAAGAGGGAAGAAAATGATTTTTATGTTCATTTTCTAATTTATTTATTTATTTATTTTTATATTTTGTGTTCCACAAAGATTGTTAAATTCTAGTTGTTTTATAAAGGTGCATCTTGACATGTTGGTTTACAGAAGTCAGTAATTAAAGTTACAAAACTTTACATTGCTACTTCAGATCTTAGCTAAAACACACAGTACTAAAACTACTATGACATCTTATAGTACTATAGTATAATATCTCATAGTACTAAATCCAAATTTGTGTCCTGATTTAGAAAAATGATATGCCCTACTTCTAAAGATTTTAGAGTTTTGATTTTCCTCCTTAAATCGCTTTTTAGTTTACCTATTTTAACATTAATGAGGTTTTCAGGTAGGTAGATCTTAAAGTCATTGTGAAGCCATGGGTCTGTCCACTGCTTATTGGCAGTGACGGGGTACTACAGCTCATCTCCCATTCAAGTATATGGAAGATGAGCTGCAGTAAGCTAGCATCAGAAATTATAATGGAGAGTTCTGCTTCTATTCTTATTTTTCTTATTATTTATTTATTTATTTATTTATTTATTTATTTATTATTTAAGTGCCATTCATTCCATGGTGTTGTACAAATGAAAAGGGGTATGCATACATAGTACAGATGCCAGTGGCTTCTTGAAACAGCTGATTGTGTGGGAGTGGGGTGTCAGACCCCAACCGATCTGATATTGATGATCCATTATCAGGCCTCGTTCACATTTCCGTTTTTCACTGATGTGTGCTGTCCTCATTTTTCATGGATAGCACACGTACCTATTGATTTAAATGTATCTGTTCACATTTCAGATTTTGTTTACTGACCATGGGTCAGTAAAAAAATCACTGAGACATGCACTACTTTGATCCATGATGCGGACCAAGCACGCCCATTGAAGTCTATGGGTCAGTGAAAATCACTGACACACATCTGTGTTGTATCCGTGATGCGTCTGTTTTTCACTGATGACTAATAGGAGATTCTTTGGAAATTAATTTTCATCTGAACAATGTCAGTGAATTACGGATGCCACACGGATGGTAAAAATGGACACACGGACCAACACCGGATCTTCACGGACAACTTCACGAATGAAACACATACGGTTTTTTTTCGCGGACGTATCACTGACACAGAAATATGGACGAGGCCTGATAATAGACCATCAATATCTATGCTCTGGAAAATGGCTTTAAATTTAAAGGGGTATTCTATTTCAGGGCTCATTGTTCCCTACCGTGATACCATGTACCCTGTATTCTGACTTCAAAGTGTCACAAAATATGTAGGACTTGTCACTTTGTCAAAATTTTCAAATTTTCACAAAATTTTCACATTTTTACACCACTCAATCCAGTTTTAAAAAGTAGGTAAAAAAGTGGAGGATATAGGCTTGCCTGTCTCTTCATATGATCCCAGACAGACTCGATGATGTTAAACTCAGGGTTTTGTGGGAACCATATCAACAATTCGAACTCCGAACTGGCAGAAACCAGTGAGACCCAGGTACAGTCATGGCCAAAAGTTTTGAGAATGATACAAATATTAATTTTTACAAAGTCTACTGCTTCAGTTTTTATAATGGCAATTTGCATATACTCCGGAATGTTATAAAGAGTGATCAGCTTAACAGCAATTACTTGCAAAGTCAATATTTGCCTAGAAAATGAACTTTATCCTCCAAAACACATTTCAACATCATTGCACCCTGCCTTAAAAGGACCAGCTAACATCGTTTCAGTGATTGCTCCATTAACACAGGTGTGGGTGTTGATGAGGACAGGGCTGGAGATCAATCTGTCATGATTAAGTAAGAATGACACCACTGGACACTTTAAAAGGAGGCTGGTGCTTGGCATCATTGTTTCTCTTCTGTTAACCATGGTTATCTCTAAAGAAACACGTGCAGTCATCATTGCAATGCACAAAAATGGCCTAACAGGGAAGAGTATCGCAGCTAGAAAGATTGCACCTCAGTCAACAATCTTCTCTCCAGAAAAAACATCAGGGACAGACTGATATTCTGCAAAAGGTACAGGGAGTGGACTGCTGAGGACCGGGATAAAGTCATTTTCTCTGATGAATCCCCTTTTCGATTGTTTGGGACATCTGGAAAACAGCTTATTCGGAGAAGACGAGGTGAGCGCTACCACCAGTCTTGTCTCATGCCAACTGTAAAGCATCCTGAAACCATTTATGTGTGGGGTTGCTTCTCAGCCAAGGGAATCGGCTCTCTCACAGTCTTGCCTAAAAACACAGCCATAAATAAAGAATGGTACCAGAATGTCCTCCGAGAGCAACTTCTCCCAACCGTCCAAGAGCAGTTTGGCGATCAACAATGCCTTTTCCAGCATGATGGAGCACCTTGCCATAAAGCAAAGGTGATAACTAAATGGCTCAGGGAACAAAACATAGAGATTTTGGGTCCATGGCCTGGAAACTCCCCAGATCTTAATCCCATTGAGAACTTGTGGTCAATCATCAAGAGACGGGTGGACAAACAAAAACCTACAAATTCTGTCAAAATGCAAGCATTGATTGTGCAAGAATGGACTGCTATCAGTCAGGATTTGGTCCAGAAGTTGATTGAGAGCATGCCAGTGAGAATTGCAGAGGTCCTGAAGAAGAAGAGTCAACACTGCAAATATTGACTTGCTGCATTAACTCATTCTAACTGTAAATATAAGCTTTTGTTACTCATAATATGATTGCAATTATATTTCTGTATGTGAAAAAAACATCTGACAAACACACATAAAAACGAGAGGGCAGCAGATCATGTGAAAATATAATATTTGTGTCATTCTCAAAACTTTTGGCCATGACTGTACACCCATCTACTGTTTGGAAAAGTCTGGCCAAAAGTGGTATGATGGAAAAAATGCTGCATACCTTTAACATGGAAACAAGGCCTAGAAACTCAACTATGCATGAAAACATAGGAACTGGTGTATATAAGTCAACATTTTAAATATTTGGCTATAAAGAAGGCTGGAGTTGCTTCTGGATTAATGGGAATATGGCCCCCACAGAGTTTTGATCTCAACATTATTGAGTTTGTTTAGGATTACATGATGTGAGGGATCTGAGCAGGCCTTCAGCCACAAAAGATATGTGGTTAGTTCTCCAAGATTTAGAAAATCACGGAAAAAATGCACTAAAACAATAGATGCAAACAATATATGGACTAAGCCCTCACTCTATAGATAAAATCTGAGACTCTTAGCCAATACATTTTGATCAAAATACATCTGTGCCCACCTACCCAGCGCCACGGTGGTCTCAGTCCAGAAGGAAAAAAGGGGGGACCCCACGCCATTTTTTAAAATTATTTAATTATTTTTGAAAAAAAATGGCATGGGGTCCCCCCCTTTTTTCCTTCTCCAGCCAGATACAACCAGCAGCGGCAGCCTGGCACTACCAGGGTGGGAAGGGACACTGTTATTGGCCCTTCCCAGCCTAATGGTACCAGCCTGCAGCCGCCCCAGAACTGGACCCTCAATTTAGAAGGTCCGGTCCTGCGGGGACCCGGCTCTTCCCGACCATACAGGGATAATAAATACAGTGATGTCACCGTACAGGGATAATAAATACAGTGATGTCACCGTACAGGGATAATAAACACAGTGATGTCATCGTACAGGGATATTAAGCACAGTGATGTCACAGTACAGGGATAATAAACACAGTGATGTCACAGTACAGGGATAATAAACACAGTGATGTCTCACAATCATACATTTTAGTAATGTATGAAGCTGTGCGCTCCCGTGCAAACAAGGGCTGGGGGGGGGGGCGGTTGCAGATAAGGGCCAGGGGCTGGACTGAAAAGGGCCAGGGTGGTGCACAGATAAGGGGCAGGGACACAAGCAAGGTCCGGAGGGGGGTGCACAGATAAGGGCCAGGGTGTCGCACACAGGGGACAAGGGGGCAGCAGAGACAAGGGCCAGAAAGGCGCAAAGGCTGGGGGAGGGAGTGGGGCACAGATAAGGGCCAAGGGGCGCAGACCAGGAAGAGGGGTACACAGTTAAGGGCCCAGGGGCCCAGACAGGGGCCAGGTAGGCACAGGCCAAGGCCAGGGGGGCACAGATAAGGGTCATGGGCTGCACTGAAAGGGCCAGGGTGGCGCACACATGGGCCAAGGGGGCACAGACAAAGACCAGAGAAGCACAGAAAAAGGGGTACAGATAAGGGCTAGGGGGAAGGGGCCGCAGATAAGGGCCAGGGTGGCGCACACAGGAACCAAGGGGGGCGGGCAGAGACAAGGGGCAGAGAGGCGCAGACAAAGGCCCTGGGGCAGACAGGGGCCAGGGAGGCAGATCGTGGGGGGAAGGGGGGGTTAGTTGCTCCATCTCCACCATCAGTATATTCATATATTCCTTGGGGGCCCCTAAAGATGGGGGTCTTGGGTCCATAGGCCTGGGCCATGGGGGGCATAGGTGCGCAGTCAGATAAGGTCCAGACTCCAGGGGCTGCGCTGGCAGGGAGGCACACAGGAGTCAGGGGCTGTGCCGACAAGGGCAAGGGCCAGGGGGGCACAGGCAGCTGGCACACACAGACATACCTAATAATAGTCCAGACTCCAGTCCTCACTGCGTGCTGGCTGCTGTGCTGCCGTGCTGCTCCTCGTCCCTGGCGCGCTCTTTCTCCCACTGCCGCTGCAGTCCCTCCTCCTGTGTGTTGGGAAGGAACTTGGAGGGCGGGCCTATTGCGCGCTGCGTGCATTCGCAGTCGCACTATAAGTTTATTATTTATGCTGGGTGGGCGGGCGGACTTACGGACTTGCGGACGGGGGGGTGGGGTGCTATCTGCCGGCCGGGATAAAGTGTGACTGTGTGATGGCCGGGCGCGGGCCCCCAATGTCACAGTACTGTATGAGGGGGCCCGGCCTGGCCTGAAAAACTGTCAAATAAAAGTTTTATTAAATAAAACTTAACTGTCAAGCTGCCTGGGCCGGGCCTCTTGTCAGCCCGGGCCCCGAAGCAGCCGCTTCCCATGCTTCCCCTGTAGTTACGCCACTGGATATAGACTTAATTGACAAAACACAAAGAACTATTTGTCATCACATACTCACTTCAGCTATACAGTTTATAGCTGCTAAATGGAGATCTGATTTAATTCCTGATATTCCTACTATTATTAAAAGAGTTAACACTAACTGCACATATGAGTATATGGCAGGGAGAAGTAACCAACTCCTCCACAGATTCTTAACACAATGGGATCTATGGAAATCATCTATATTTATGCCACTAGTAGATGCATTATTAGCTGAACAAGACAATACCTACAGATAATGGTACAGACTGAGAAACATGTAAAGATGTTACCAAATTACATACTACTTAACTATTGGACCATACATATACAGTACAGACCAAAAGTTTGGACACACCTTCTTATTCAAAGAGTTTTCTGTATTTTCATGACTATGAAAATTGTAGATTCACACTGAAGGCTTCAAAACTACGAATTAACACATGTGGAATTATATACTTAACAAAAAAGTGTGAAACAACTGAAAATATGTCTTATATTCTAGGTTCTTCAAAGTAGCCACCTTTTGCTTTGATTACTGCTTTGCACACTCTTGGCATTCTCTTGATGAGCTTTAAGAGGTAGTCACCTGAAATGGTATTCCAACAGTCTTGAAGGAGTTCCCAGGGATGCTTAGCACTTGTTGGCCCTTTTGCATTCACTCTGCGGTCCAGCTCACCACAAACCATCTTGATTGGGTTCAGGTCTGGTGACTGTGGAGGCCAGGTCATCTGGCGTAGCACCCCATCACTCTCCTTCTTGGTCAAATAGCCCTTACACAGCCTGGAGGTGTGTTTGAGGTCATTGTCCTGTTGATAAATGAATGATAGTCCAACTAAAAGCAAACAGGGTGGAATAGCAAGCCACTGCAAGATGCTGTGGTAGCCATGCTGGTTCAGTATAC
>ONZH01003979.1:0-38372 GCA_900303285.1 Rhinella marina
CCCAGATCTGTTCTGCCATAAAACCTTCCTCTCTAGAGGGAATTTTAAGAAAGAGAGAGACAGGAAACCCTGGGAAATTAAATCCGTGCTGCCGCAACTCACAATGCATGGGGACAAAACGGAAGCGTTTTTTTCCGGTATTAAGCCCCTATGACGGAACTCAATACCAGAATTTAAAAACGCTAGTGTGAAAGTAGCCTTACTTAACTGGTAATCAGGCCTCATCCACAAGACAGGGAAATACAGGGAATGCAATACATGAGCACCTCCCCCACCTCTCTTATCTGAGCAGTGGCTGAGTGTACAGTATGTTCACAATGGAAAGCTCCTTATCTCTATCTGTATCACACTCTATAAAGATACAACAATAGCTTCAAGACAGTATCACACCTAATAGAATTAGATACACAGGTCAGCAGAAAACTATCACACAAGGTAGGATTCGATACACAGCTCAGCAGACAGTATCATACCTAATAGAATTAGATACACAGCTCAGCAGACAGTATTACACTCTATACACATACATCTAATCGCTTCATAGACAGTATCACACATGTATCACACAGTATCACACAGATTGGATAATCATTAAGGAATATTAAATGTCATGGTAAAATTGAGGTATATACTGACACCCTGAATTGTATTATGTACATTTGTAAAATGTAATGGGACTGTTAAAATTGTATAATTATCTATGCATAATACTGTGGTTGGTGTGTGCTATTTTGCATATAACTAATATAATACTAGACTAGCACTGTATACTGACACCAAGTGTACTGTACCTAACTCATAGCATAAGGCATATAGACTTGTGGTAAACAATTGCAGCGGGCAAAATATATGATAATCATTGCACACTAAAAAAAAAAAAATCCTTCGGAGGGATTTGTTTAATGTATACAATATATTTTGCTATTTAGGTTAAATGTAAGAAGTGAATACTTTAAATTCAGGTATTAGCTATTAAAACAATGCGCCACCTGGTGTCTGAAAGTTGTATTACAATTTATCCAATTTAGTTAAAACGTCACTTCGTGACACACATCTCAGGACATGTTGAGATAAGTGATCAGTTAAGTGTGGACACATCGGTAAGTGAAATACCTGTAGGTCATTGAGAGATGGAAGACCTTGTCTTCGGCGATGCCACTCCCTTAACGATAGTCCTGTATCCTGGGAGTGAGGATAATCGCTTCATAGACAGTATCACACATGATAGGAATAGATACACAGCTCAGAAGACAGTATCACACAAGGTAGGATTAGATACACAGTTCAGCAGACAGTATCACACATGATAGGATTAGATACACAACTTAGCAGATGCTGTCATCCAGAATAGGATTAGACACAGAGTTCAGCAGACAGTATCACACATGATAGGATTAGATACGCAGTTTAGCAGACAGTATCACACAAGATAGGATTAGATACACAACTTAGCAGGCAGTATCATACACAATAGGATTAGATACGCAACTCTGCAGATAGTATCACACATGATAGGATTAGATACACAGTTTAGCAGATGCTGTTGCCCAGAATAGGATTAGATACACAGTTCAGCAGACAGTATCACACATGATAGGATTAGATACCCATCTTAGCAGACAGTATCACACATGATAGGATTAGATACACAGTTCAGCAGACAGTATCACACATGATAGGATTAGATACACAGATATGTAGGCAGTATCACCCAGAATAGGATTAGATACCCATATTAGCAGACAGTATCACACAAGGTGGGATTAGATACGCATCTAAGCAGACAGTGTCACACAAGGTAGGATTAGATACGCAGCTAAGCAGACAGTATCACATATGATAGGATTAGATACAAAGCTTAGCAGACGCTGTCACCCAGAATATGATTAGATACAGAGTTCAGCAAACAGTATCACACATGATAGGATTAGATACACGGATACGCAGACAGTATCACACATGATAGGATTAGATACACAACTCTGCAAACAGTATCACACATGATAGGATTAGATACACAGATATGCAGGCAGTATCACTCAAGATAGAATTAGATACAGTTCAGAAGACAGTATCACACATGATAGGATTAGATACACAGCTCATCAGACAGTTTCACACGTGATAGGATTAGATACGTAGTTTAGCAGACAGTATCACACATGATCGGATTAGATACACAGCTCAGCAGACAGTTTCACACATGATAGGATTAGATACGTAGTTTAGCAGACACTGTCACCCAGAATGGGATTAGATACACAGTTCAGCAGACAGTATCACACATGATAGGATTAGATACCCATCTTAGCATACAGTATCACACATGATAGGATTAGATACGTAGTTTAGCAGACACTGTCACCCAGAATAGGATTAGATACACAGTTCAGAAGACAGTATCACACAATATAGGATTAGATACCCATTTTAGCAGACAGTATCACACATGATAGGATTAGATACCCATTTTAGCAGACAGTATCACACATGATAGGATTAGATACCCATCTTAGCAGACAGTATCACACATGATAGGATTAGATACACAGCTCAGCAGACAGTATCACACATGATATGATTAGATACGTAGTTTAGCAGACACTGTCACCCAGAATAGGATTAGATACACAGTTCAGCAGACAGTATCACACATGATAGGATTAGATACACAGCTCAGCAGACAGTTTCACACATGATAGGATTAGATATGTAGTTTAGCAGACACTGTCACCCAGAATAGGATTAGATACACAGTTCAGAAGACAGTATCACACAAGATAGGATTAGATACCCATTTTAGCAGACAGTATCACACATGATAGGATTAGATATACAGCTCAGCAGACAGTATCACACATGATAGGATTAGATACACAGCTCAGCAGACAGTTTCACACATGATAGGTTTAGATACGTAGTTTAGCAGACACTGTCACCCAGAATAGGATTAGATACACAGTTCAGCAGACAGTATTACACATGATAGGATTAGATACCCATCTTAGCAGATAGTATCACACATGATAGGATTAGATACGCAGCTTAGCAGACACTGTCACCTAGAATAAGATTAGATACATAGCTCTGCAGACAGTATCACACATGATAGGATTAGATACACAGATTGGATAATCATTAAGGAATATTAAATGTCATGGTAAAATTGAGGTATATACTGACACCCTGAATTGTATTATGTACATTTGTAAAATGTAATGGGACTGTTAAAATTGTATAATTATCTATGCATAATACTGTGGTTGGTGTGTGCTATTTTGCATATAACTAATATAATACTAGACTAGCACTGTATACTGACACCAAGTGTACTGTACCTAACTCATAGCATAAGGCATATAGACTTGTGGTAAACAATTGCAGCGGGCAAAATATATGATAATCATTGCACACTAAAAAAAAAAAATCCTTCGGAGGGATTTGTTTAATGTATACAATATATTTTGCTATTTAGGTTAAATGTAAGAAGTGAATACTTTAAATTCAGGTATTAGCTATTAAAACAATGCGCCACCTGGTGTCTGAAAGTTGTATTACAATTTATCCAATTTAGTTATAACGTCACTTCGTGACACACATCTCAGGACATGTTGAGATAAGTGATCAGTTAAGTGTGGACACATCGGTAAGTGAAATACCTGTAGGTCATTGAGAGATGGAAGACCTTGTCTTCGGCGATGCCACTCGCTTAACGATAGCCCTGTATCCTGGGAGTGAGTGTGTAGTGAGGACAGGACAGAGAGTGCTGCAAAAACACTGGTAAGGTAGTATCCTCCTATAAAAAAAAGTGAGAATAAAGTTACTATCAATGTTTTGAAAGCATATTAGGATGAGGTCAGGCTTTTCCTAGGGCAAAAGAGGGTTCTGCTCAGTACAAGGGTATTGTACCCTAAATAATGAGGGCAGCTTATCTATATGTCCAAAAGGGTGTAAAAGTTACTGTTCTAGCTCGTGCTTTGGAAGGCAATGATGGCTTACAGATATGTGGAAACATTTAATACCTTCACGCATTTGGACATAACTGTATGTTTAGATTGTTTGTAATTAAAGGCAAATCGGGCGTACAGTTACTTCCAATTTGCTAACCAAGGCTGTGACACTTCATGCAGGGGCATAGCTAAAGACTTATGGGCCCTGGTGCAAGAGTTCAGCCGCCCTTCCCTCAAGGCTTTGTGGTCAGGGGACAGGTAGGCACATAGCCTTCGTGCTGCCTGACGCAAAATTTGAAATGGCACCGCCCATGCTAAATTCTTGACTTAACCCCTTCCCTCCTGCCAGAGGTGTAACTTGACCAGCATGCACTTTCTATAATACCAGTGTCTTCTTATGTGGCACAAGGGTCTTTAGGCCCCCTCAGGCTCTTGGGCCCGAATAGCGACCTGTAACAAACCCTGACGTAACAAAGCCTGATCAGGCTTAGTGTCAGTTGTAATACAGACAATACAGTGCATTGCAATAGATGGCTATTACAATGCACTGTATAGCCATCAGGCACACTGAATCTTCAAGATCCAAGTAGGACTTGATAAAAAAAAGTGTAAAAATAAAAATTTAAATAAAAAATAAAATAAACTGCCTTTTCTCATATCCGTTAATTTATAAGTGATTAAAAAATGAAAAAATAAAATAAAATACCCTACACATAATACTCCAAAAAATAACCACAGCATCAAACAAATACTCATACAGCTCAGTCAACAAAAAAGTAAAAATGTTATGGTCCCTAAAAACAATTTCAGCAAATTCCATGTTAGAAAATCCTGATGCCGCTCCTTCCCTTCTGAATGTTGCTGTGCCCCTAAACAGCAGGTTATGATGGTATATGGAGTGTTTTACCTTATTCAGGAAAAAATGCATAACAAATTTGTAGGGTGCATTATCTCCGCCTTGTGAAAAATGAAAGATTTGGGGCTAAAGCGACATTTTATTGGAACTAAAATGTAATTTTTCATTTTCACAGTCAAGTGTTTCTAAATTCTATGAAATGCTTGTTGGGTCAAAGCATTCACTTCACCCCTTGATCAATTCCTTGAGGGGGTTAGTTTCCAAAATGAGGTCACTTTCTGCAGTTTTCTTTCTAGGGGTACCTCAGGGTCTTTTCAAATGTGACATGGCATCTGAAAACCATTCCAGCAAAATCTGCCCCACAAAAATAATATTGTGCTCCTTTCCTTATGAGCCCATGAAGAGATTTACGACCACATATGGGGTGTTTATGTAAACTGCAGAATCTGGGTAATATATATTGAGGGGTTTTTTTTTTTTGCTGTTAACCCTTGCTGTGCTTGCTGTGCTAAAGGAAAAATGTATTTAAATGAAAAACCTGCACAAAAAAAATCGAAGGTTGCTGATCCCTGGGCCTCGTGCTTTTTCCTATAATAGGCAACCATGGCCACCACTGCTGCATTACTGGTGGTCATAATTTGAGATAAGCAAAGTTTTCAAAAAACGATTTGGACACTTAGCTGAATTTTCACAAAAAATTTGATTAGATCTGAATTTATTTGTAAAGAAGCACGTTAAAAATCAGCTATTTTCCAGCTGCTGAGAGCCTTATATCAGTGTACAACACTGTGCATTGCAGAAACATGCATAGATAGTACTTTAAGGTAATGTGCGTCAGAATGACAAGCAGTTGACAGGTGTCACTCTTAGCATCACTTCACACTTCACTTATTTGGTCAGTTATGGGTCCAAAACTGGCCAAATAGCTCAAGTGTGAACTCAGCTTTAAGCCTCATTCACACGTCAGTGTTTCACGGATGTGTGCTGTACGTGTTCTCCACAGACAGCACACGTCCCCATTCATTTGAATGTGTGTGTTCAGACATCAGTGTTTCATCACGGTCCGTGGTTCCGTTTTTCTAGCACAGATGCATGTCCTATCTTGATCCGTGTTCCCAGATCCCTCACGCCCATTATAGTCAATGAGTCTGTGAAAACCACGGATCCCTCACGGATGTCATCCGTGTTGCATCCGTGTTTCACGGATCATTAAGAAGAGATGGTTTGAAAATAATTTTTCAGCTGTTCAGTGTCAGTGAAACACGGATGCAACACGGACAGCAAAAAACGGACCCACGGACCCAACACGGATCCTTCACGGACAGCTTCACGGATGCATCACTGACCACCTGCTCACAGATTTGAGCACAGACACGGACGTGTGAATGAGGCTTTACAGGTCAATGTTAGCGTCAGGTATAAAGAACTGTGCAGTGGCCCAAGATTCTTCTATAGAGTGAAAGAGCGCACTCCTTTTACACCATAAGCTGATTCCACATAGATTTCCACAAACATGCTCTGTTACTCGCTGATACAAGTAGTGGCCCCATGAGTGTATACGGTGTCAGCAGTAAGTTTGTGTTGACGTCACTGTTTATTTTTCCTTTCTTCTTATCCATCACAAGCACAACCCAAAAAAAACGGATCCTGTCTTTTGAGCATCCCACTTCACACCGTCAGCATTTGGTCAGTAATCGATCAGTATTGCTAAGGCCAAAAAAAAACAGAAGTAGATTCAAAACAGATCACGTGTGATTGGAATATTTACATGTCTTCTGTGTTTTGTACCCACTCCTGCTCTTAGCTTCCAAATCATGAGCATATCCTGATGCAAAATAGGGACCGTGTGATAGAGGCCTTACAGATGCTCCAAAGACAGGATCAGTTGTGTTTCTCATTTTTCTGCCCTTCAGACAGATCAGAAGAAAGGTAAGATAAATGGTGATGTCAACAAGGCCAAACAGGGAAACTAGTGGCCCCGTCCCAGAGTGGTGAAAGTGGCAACCGGATGAAGAGTCAACACAATGGCCCAGTCACAGAGTAGGGAGGGTGGTAACCACATGAGGAGTCAACATGGTGGCCCAGTCACAGAGTGGGGAGCTGGGAGGCAATAGAAGTGGTTGGAAAAGCACAAAATGGTAGATGGCAGTAGGAGAACATGGCAGCAGAGGCAGCATGTGTGGCATCAGGCAGGTGGCACCATCAGAATAGTGGCTGAAAGAGGTGGCCAGAAGAAACTGGTCTTTTTTCACAAAGTTTTGGTGTGGCACCCAGAATGATCTAGTCTGATGCATCAGGCACTAATGTTTGTAAATTCTGGCTAATCCACACCTGATTCATCTTTACAAAAGGTTAGTCTCTCAACACATTTAGTGGAAAGGCGAGTTCTCCTTGAGGTAACTATGCCCTCCACTGCACTAAACACCAGCTCTGACGCCACACTACTGGCCAGATGGGAAAGCTTGAACAGAGCAAACTTGGCCAGTTGCGGCCACAAATCAAGTTTGACTGCTCAGTAGTCCAGGGGATCTTGGATGTGGGGTGGCAGGGTACAGTCCAAGTATGCCACCATCTGCTTGTTCAGGTTCTACTGCATGTCCTGCTGCTGCTGGAGAGTGGTTTCTTCAGTAGGTGGGTGAAGAAAAGTGCTCATTAGACACTCCAGACTTAAGCTGGTGCTGCTCCTGCCAGCCCACCCCCTCCAGCAATCATGGCAGTGGAGCATGAGTGCAGAGGGTCCCCCGGTCAGACCTTTGTGAGGATGGGCGATGGTGCATATAGGCAGCAGCCAACTGACTACATAGGATGTCTCGATAGTAGTTCCGTTTATCCTCCCTCTCAGCAGGTGGAAAAAAGGCCCCCATTTTGGAGCGGTAGCAAGGGTTTAACATGGTGGAGAGCCAGGAGTCATGCCTCTGCCGAATGGTGATTATACGGCTTTCACTACACAAGCAACTTAGCATGCATCTCGGAGGGACTCACTGCCTCCACCGCATATTGCCACGGTGTGTTGGGGTCATCTGCCTGGTTGTCATCGCCCTCTAGCTCCTTTCCTGTCACTTGTGCAGAAAAGCCACCAATTTCTATATACATTGCTTGTGTGTTAATGTCCTCCTCTTCAGCCCCCACAGGGCTCAGGTGGCTGTGAGATATAGGCGCCACGTCTCCTGTCACCTGGCCTGCCAGATTTATCAGCATCTGCTCCTGGAAATGAAGCAGTGGAATGACTTCATTCATCCCATAGTCCTGGTTAGTGACAAATAAAGTGACCTCTTCAAAGGTCCTGAAGAAATGGCAGGTGTCAATGAGCTGACACCGGCTAACGTCGAAGTTACACAGGGGACTGATACTGTCCACCTGCATCATCAATTGTTTATGGCCTTCTTCTGCTCATATTGTCGGTCCAGCATGTGGAGGGTGGACTTCCAACAGGTGAAAACGTTGCATATCAGGTGAGGTTGTGGAATGCTTTTCTGCCTTTGCAGCTCAACGAGGCGTGTTTTGCGGTGTAAGAGTGGCAGAAGTGCATGCACAGTTTCATGGCCACTTTCAGGATGTCTTGCAGTTGGGTGGAAGACTTCAGGAACCGTTTTACAACCAGAGTAAACATGTGCGCCATGAAGGGCGCATGGGTCATCCCTCCATGATGCAACGCAGACATGATGTTCTTCTCATTGTCGGTGACCATGGTTCTGAATTTCAGTTAGTGAGGAGACAGCCTGGATTCGATTTCATGATGTAGGAGGCAGATGGAGGATGATGCCATTCACCCCCAGACAAACTAGATGCAGAACAGAATGACACTGCTGTGCCCTGTACATATGGTATGTGTAACACCCCAGAGTAGTGTTACAACTCTGCATAACCAGCTTCTATCTGTATGCTACTATGGAAATGTATTTCTGTGCATTAATGTCATCACCAGCATTAATATGTATTATATTCCATGTTATGCAACTGTTTCCCATGTAATGTACCTGGTGTACCAGCAGGTGTCAGTAAATACTATGGCAGATTCAGATGTAGTTTTACCAGAATGGTACAGTCCTTAGTCCATTCTGACCCCCTCTGCTGGAGAGAAGTTAAGCTCTTCCAACTTCCTGCAGAGTGAGAGGAAATGACAGTTAAGACAAGTTTTAGTCATGGAGTTGTCCCCTGTACCCTGATCAGGGAGGACATGTGCAGGACAGTGGAGCACCTTCAGCTCTGCTGCTCCCTAAATACAGAGTAATATAGCCTGCAATAAGGCACTACAATACTCTCAAGGGAAGCCAGACTTAAGAGGTAGCCTCAACTTAGAACAGGAAGCCTGAAACCTGAATTTCCAAGCATCTGCCAAGTATAAGCAAAAGCTGCACTTGCTGGACACCAAGTTGAGGAATTAAACTAGTTATCTGCCTACCAAGATAAGTTAATAAAACTACGTTGGACCATTCATACAAGTCTGCGCATCATTCCCACCGGACGACCCTCAATTACTACTCCTAGTAAATTTATTGCAGCCGGAGCCACCGCCTGGGGCCTGTTCGTCTCACGAGGTAGGAACACCGTGACAACACCACTAAAGACGTGAGTGGCCTAAATCCCCTTGGCACTCCTACCACTGGGACATAAAGGAAAACACCTTAGAGGGCCCTGGAGGGGGAAAAGGGTCGCCCCCGTAGCAACCGCGGCACCCCGGTCGTTGCAAGAATGGCGTCACGAAACAGGATCTAATTTTTGTGCTCAGGAAGCCCCCTCTATCTGTAAAACCCCCTACAAGAGACTTTATTGCATGTACTTACTACTGGAAAGTGTGAGCCTATATTAGTTGCTGCACTGTGGCAAAACAGGGGTTAATCAGCCATCTTGGATGTGGGTATCAGCTCAGGAGAAGGAAGACATCCACCAAGCAGAGGGGAGGATCCCAAACAGCCCGCCTCCACAGAGGAACCAATCTTACAGCAGGAGGAACAGAAGTACAGAGTACAAGTTCCCAGGAGGACAAAGAAATCAACTACAAACCCTTACAGGAAGTGAATCGGTGGCCATTTTGGAAAAGGGAAAATGCAGCTTTTTCTTCCCTGGATCCTAAGAAGCAATGTCCAGAGGTCTGAGTGAGTACCACTGGGAAAATAATCTTGCTAAAGACTGTTTATGGGCTATAATCTACTTGCTAGAGCATCATACTCTACAAAATTGAGAAGTTGCAGCGACTCTTAAAGGAGCCACGCACCAATTTTGTTGCTGTTACCCATAGCAACGTGTACTCAAATTGCATTCTAACTGGCACTGAACCCTCTAGTCTGATACAAGGTAGCAAAAGCCATGTCTGACAGTGAAGATAGCACCCACTTAGACTGCGGTGATACACCAGCAGCTGCTGCAGCCACATGCATCATGCCTCTGACTATGCCATATTACTTTGGAGCACCTTGGCTCCCACGTTATTCAGGAGAACCCCATTCACTCAGGGAATTCCGTGATAAAATGTTAGCTACCTTTAAGCTATATCCAGTATCTCAGGACCAGAAAGTGGAGATCCTGATTGGCCAGTTACAGGGAGCTGCACTCCGGGAGGTCAAGTCCTGGCCTAGGCCGGAGCGAAAAACAGCCGAGCAGATCCTAGACAGGCTCAGTACCACCTTTGAAACAAGAACCGCTTCTGAGCTAAAGATGCGCTTCTTTGGAAAGCGACAGCAGTCAAAGGAGACTTTGAGAGACTTTGCCCTGTCCCTGCAAGAAGCTCTGCGTGCAGTTATCCACATAGACCCCCGTGAAGCTGAGGGACAAGATCAAACCCTCAGAGAACAGTTTATTGAAGGTGTCTTAGACGAATCCCTCAAACGTCAGCTGAAGATGCTGTCAGCTCAACACCCAGATACCCCGTTCTTAGATTTTAAGGAGCTTGCTATTGGCATTCTGGGAGAAGGTCAGCAGTCTGAACCTCCTGAAGTCAAGAAGAAATCGCCTGTCATGCGACCTGCTGTCTATGGCCAGATAGCTGAACATGGGTCCCAGGCACCTGTCCCAGATGTTGTCGCGGCCCTGACTGCTCAAGTCTCCCTCCTAGCTGAGAATGTGGAGAGAATGAGGAAGCAGCTAGAGCGATTGGAACATCAGCCCAAGACTGAGAAGGAGAATTCCACTTCACAAGGTCATCTTACGCCCGGTCCACGGGAAGAGCGACGTCGGCTGACCGGTAGAGTGTCAAATCCTGGATATCGTAGCTCCAGAAAACGCATATGCCAGCATTGTCAGAAGCCTGGGCACACTGAAAGGGAGTGTTGGCAGTTAAACGGGTATCCCCTGAGGCCAAGGACCGCCCCTCAGGAGGAAGAATACTAGGTCCCAACGATCCAGCTTTTATGCCTAAGTATGTGGGCACTCGTCCCGTGATTGAAGTTGGCATCAATGGAGCGAAGTTTTCTGCTTTAATTGATACCGGATCTCAAGTAACTACCATCCGTCAAGCAGCGTTCAAAAAATGCCAGAACGGAGCCCAGCTGACACAACCTCCAGAATCCTGGCTCCACATCATAGCCACTAATGGCCAAACAGTACCTATCTTAGGTTATTGGGAACCTACCTTACAGATTGAAGGTACCGAACTCCCACATCAAGGAGTAGTCGTGATTCAGGTTCCAGAAGATGACAATTGCCCTGTTGTCCTGGGGATGAATGTACTTGGCAACTGCTACACGGAAGTGCTGGAAGCTCTGAAGAAAGCTCTAGTAACTGCACCCTCTGTAACGCAACATGCCATAAACCAGACCATCCAGGTGCTAGCTGCCCAACAAAAATTTGGCAACCGCCAGGGTGAAATATGCCGTGCTCGCATCAAGGATGCTCAACCTATCAAACTCCGACCTGGAGCAGAGACTCTGATATGGTGCAAGGCCTGCATCGGTGTCCGAGGTCAGGATTACCCAGCCCTCGTGGAACCCTTGCATCTACGAGACCATCCTCTAGTCCTAGCCGCTAGGAGCTTGGTCACTGTGTCAAATGGGAATGTACCCATACGCTTAGTCAATCTAAGTGACGAAATCATAGAATTGAAAAAATTCTATCCAGTGGCAAGTCTATATCACGTCCGTCTACAAGACATCCTGGATCCCCCTACTGCTGCTGCACAACAATCGCTTCAAACAGCGGAGGCAGTTCAAGATCCACCCAAGCAGCCCTGGTGGACCGAACTACATATTGGAGATGCCACAACCTCTGCTGAACAGATCAAAGGTGTATTGGACCTAGTCAAGGAAAACCACCAAGTCTTCAGTAAACACCCCCTGGACTATGGTCAAACCAGCCTCATAAAGCACAGTATTCCAACCGGCACTCATCCTCCAATCAAAGAGAGATACAGGCCAGTGCCTCCTGCCATGTACCAGCAGGTGAAGAAAATGGTTCAGGATATGAAGACGGCTAACGTCATCCAAGATAGTCACAGCCCCTGGGCTGCCCCTTTGGTCCTTGTAAAAAAGAAGGACGGAACCATTCGTTTCTGTGTGGACTACCGCAAGATCAACAACATTACGCACAAGGATGCGTACCCACTGCCACGAATTGAGGAGTCTTTAGCAGCCCTGGGATCTGCTGCTTATTTTTCAACCCTGGATCTAACCAGTGGATACTGGCAAGTCCCCATGGCGCCAGAAGATAAAGAAAAAACAGCTTTCACTACCCCAATGGGTCTGTTCGAGTTCAACTACATGCCATTCGGATTATGTAACGCCCCTGGAACGTTTCAGAGACTCATGGAGAGATGTCTTGGACACAAAAACTTTGAGACTGTATTGCTGTACTTGGATGATGTGATTGTCTACTCCAAGACCTATGAAGAACATTTACAGCACTTGGAAGAGGTGTTCCAGACTCTGGCCCTGTTATGGATTGAAAGTAAAGCCTTCAAAATGCCACTTACTGAAGCCCCAAGTGAAATATCTGGGACATGTCGTGAGTGCGAAGGGTGTGAAACCAGACCCCGACAAGATAGCTGCAGTACAAAGCTGGCCATCTCCTAAGACAGTCAAAGAAGTCAAGAGCTTTCTTGGATTTGCAAGTTACTACCGGAGATTTATCCCTCACTTCGCTCAGATTGCGGAGCCTATCCAGGAGCTTTTGAAGGGTCATCCTAAAGGCTCTCAGAATGCTAAGATACCGGTAGATTGGAATGAAGAGAGAGAAGCCGCTTTCCAACTGTTAAAAGAAAAACTTACAGAGCCACCAGTTCTGGGCTACCCTGACTATAGCCTGCCATTCTGCCTCTATACTGACGCAAGTAAGAAAGGTTTAGGAGCTGTACTATCTCAGACACAAGCCGGAACTGAAAGAGTCATTGCCTATGCCAGTAGGTCGTTACGAGAACCAGAGCGGAATGACCAGAATTATAGCTCTTTCAAGTTGGAATTCCTAGCCTTGGTATGGGCTGTAACCGAGAAATTTAAGGATTATCTAGTAGCCACGCCTTTCACTGCCTACACCGATAATAATCCACTGGCTCACTTAAACACTGCGCGTCTTGGAGCTGTAGAGCAAAGATGGGCCTCTAGATTGGCAAACTTCAACTTCACCATCAAGTATCGGACCGGCAAAGCTAATGATAATGCTGACGCCTTATCCAGACTACCTGCTCAAAAAGAACTAATTTGCAAAGATGAGCAATGGGAAGATGTGGAAATGCCCATATTCTACTCCCGATTTGCCAGGCAGGAAGCCCTGCACACTGGACGCAAACCCTCCAAAGCCATTAATTCTCCAAAGACCGGTGATTCCTCACCTCCAGTTGAGAAAGAGCTCTGGCTCAAACTACAAGCCGAGAGCAGAGTCATCGGAGAACTGTTGGATTACTTTTCCAGTGGGCGCATACCGGAGAGAATCCGGCAGCGGAAAGCTGATCCGGAGCTAGTTCGCCTCTGGCGACAACGGAAACTGCTCTTCCTACAAAGAGATCTGCTCCTCAGGAGAACACTTGATCCAGTCACCTGTGAGCGCCTCCATCAGATAGTAGTGCCTCGAAGAGATGCTAAGATGGTAATGGACATGTACCATAATAGGTCTGGTCATTTTGGGACCCAAAAGACAGAAGCCACCATCAGACGGCGTTTCTACTGGACTGGCATGAGAAGTGATATTGAAGCCTGGTGCAGGGATTGTCCCACCTGTGCTGTAGCCCGAGGAGAAAGGCATGACCAGCGAGCACCCCTTCATCCAATAGTGAGTAGGAGTCCTCTGGAAATTGTGGCTATCGACCACGTGAAACTGGAACCCAGCAGATCCGGATATACCTATGCCATGACAATCATCGACCACTACACCAAGTTCGTCGTGGCCATACCTGTAAAGGACTTAACTGCTAAAACTACATCAGCTGCCATGTGGAAAAGCTTTATTCTACCTTATGGGTCTCCAGACAAAATACTCACTGATCAAGGATCCACATTTGAGTCTCAATTGTTCTATGAACTTTGTGCCTTTTACAACTGCAAAAAACTAAGGACCACTGCGTATCACCCGCAAGGAAATGGTCTGTGCGAAAAGATGAACCAGACATTAATCAATATGCTCAAGGCTGTGCCACCTCACAAGAGGGCAGAGTGGCCATTACTTCTACCTGAACTAGTGTACCTATACAATAACACAATTCATTGCTCCACCGGGTACACGCCATACTATCTCATGTTTGGAAGACAGGGTCGTTTACCTGCCGACCACGCCCTCGATGTCCCCGTGCCGGACTCTGAACCACTCCTTCCTCAATCTGAGTGGGTAAAAGAGCATCAGAGACGTCTAGAAGATGCCAGAGAAATTGTGGAATCTAAAATAGAGAAGGCTCAGCAGAAACAAAAACAGGATTTTGATCTACATGCTCATGCTGAACCTTTACAACCAGGAGACCAGGTCTGGCTCAAAAACAATCACCCAGTAAGCAAGCTGGATAGTCGCTGGGAACGCCAGCCATATACAGTAGTTGCTGTTCCCTCATCGGAAGTCTATGAAATCCAGAGAGAGGGTAAAGGTATTCAGCGAGTACATCGTAACAGACTCAAGAAATGCCTCCAGGAACCTGTTCAGGAGCAACCAGAAGTGGATGAGTCACCTGAGCTACCTTTATCTCTAGAAACCGAACCGGAAACAGAATGGTCTTCCATGCTTGACCCCCTTCAGTGGTTTCTTCAACCTCAAATCCGTATCCTAATGCCGGTTCCGGAGACCACTGCACCTACAGAGCCAAGGCTGGTTACTGATCCTTCCTCACAAGTTCCGGACTCTACCTCCGTCCCCGGAGACTCTGAACTGCCTCTGCGGAGATCCCAACGGAACACTAGAGGTCAGCTGCCTGTTCGTTATAGGGACTTTCAGCTGCAGCAGCGGCCGAGCCGGAGACACCCAGCTACTCCAGTGGAGACCTCGTTCTGTGAGGAAAATCACCCACTATGGGAATTACCTACCTCATGCGGATTACAACTACCTGTTCTTCTGCCCTATGTGGATTATAAATAACTTTTTGTGTTATAAGTTCCAATTTTGCAATGTTACAAGCCAGGACCCAAAGAATAGACTCAAAAGTATACCTGAGCTCTTTGTGATTTCTACTGTTACATTTTTGCACTAATGTTTTATATTTCAGCAACATTCATAATTGTTTTTCCCATTTTATGGACTCTTTTTGAATACAACAATGTGACCTTATATGCACTTTTTGAATGGACTTGGAATTTTATATTGTTAGCCAGATAGTTAGCATCTTGCTTTATTGCTCATATGGACTGCCTCTGAGGACTCAAAAGTATTTCTGGTCCCACTTTACCTTGTGGTAGTTTAGAAAGAGTAGGCGTTTTATGGTATTTGCATATGCCCTTAACCTTTTTCTCTCCACAGAATTGGGAAAGGGAAGGAGCCAGTATGTCCTGTGCTTTGGTTCATGTGCTGTCGCTACACAGGGAGGACCAAGTGGTAGAGTCACAAGCAGATCTAACAACGTAAAGGGTAACCCAGCTGCTAAAAACATGAGTTAAGAGGGAGTAGCCCTCATGGAACTATGGAAGGTGGACCGTTTCCTCCTCCTAGTTCAAAATATCCTAAGACAAGGTGCACCTGTCTTAGGGAAATAAGTTTAGCTACCTGTGCAGTCATCAAGGTGACAAAGTGTAAAGCATTATTAGGCCTTGGTGCTTGGAAGGGATTACAGTATGAAGCCACCCTTCTATTTGTAGGCTTTCATTGCAAAATGGTGGATTACAGAGTAAAGACACCCCCATGCTTCCTTTGGTATTCGTGGCCAGAATATTTAAAAGAAAGCCAGGAATGATCGCTTGGTGCAGACTTTTTGGTTCACTGGTTATACCGAGAGGGAAACTGTGATTGGACACCCTACTCACAAGGGCAGGAACCTATTGGTAGCTTTATGTCAGTCTTCCAGATACTTAATGCAGCACTTTAATTTCCCTTGGGTACCCTACGAGCACCTCCTAAGCACAAGTCGAGGACGGCTTGACTTTAAGTAAGGGGGAATGTAACACCCCAGAGTAGTGTTACAACTCTGCATAACCAGCTTCTATCTGTATGCTACTGTGGAAATGTATTTCTGTGCATTAATGTCATCACCAGCATTAATATGTATTATATTCCATGTTATGCAACTGTTTCCCATGTAATGTACCTGGTGTACCAGCAGGTGTCAGTAAATACTATGGCAGATTCAGATGTAGTTTTACCAGAATGGTACAGTCCTTAGTCCATTCTGACCCCCTCTGCTGGAGAGAAGTTAAGCTCTTCCAACTTCCTGCAGAGTGAGAGGAAATGACAGTTAAGACAAGTTTTAGTCATGGAGTTGTCCCCTGTACCCTGATCAGGGAGGACATGTGCAGGACAGTGGAGCACCTTCAGCTCTGCTGCTCCCTAAATACAGAGTAATATAGCCTGCAATAAGGCACTACAATACTCTCAAGGGAAGCCAGACTTAAGAGGTAGCCTCAACTTAGAACAGGAAGCCTGAAACCTGAATTTCCAAGCATCTGCCAAGTATAAGCAAAAGCTGCACTTGCTGGACACCAAGTTGAGGAATGAAACTAGTTATCTGCCTACCAAGATAAGTTAATAAAACTACGTTGGACCATTCATACAAGTCTGCGCATCATTCCCACCGGACGACCCTCAATTACTACTCCTAGTAAATTTATTGCAGCCGGAGCCACCGCCTGGGGCCTGTTCGTCTCACGAGGTAGGAACACCGTGACAACACCACTAAAGACGTGAGTGGCCTAAATCCCCTTGGCACTCCTACCACTGGGACATAAAGGGAAACACCTTAGAGGGCCCTGGAGGGGGAAAAGGGTCGCCCCCGTAGCAACCGCGTCACCCCGGTCGTTGCATATGCTGGAGGAACACTCCAAATTGTGACTGCAGTGGAGGGTAAGGACAAGGTGGACGATGAGAAGACAGAGGAGGACATTGGCACAGGACTCTCAACTTGATATTGGGGAGGCGGCAGTTCCGTCACCTGGCCAAGTTGCGAGTTGTGGCTGGGCAGAAACCACATTTACCCAGTAGGCCATAAAAGACATATATTGTACCATAGTTACAGCTCCACATGTCGGTGCTGCTGTGAACTTTAGCAGTCAATGAAAGGCTCAAGGATTGGCCCACCTTCTGTTCAGCATATGTGTGCAGTGCTGGTACAGCCTTTTTGGAGAAGTAATGATGGCTTGGAGTCTCTACCTTGGCTCGGTACAAACCATCAGTTTGGCGAAAAAAATGACCCCACGACTAGAGCACCCCAACCAGGATACAAGTGCCATATCCTTCTGAGAGGAGTAGGAGGAGGGGGAGCCAGAAAATCAAGACCAGTAGATAATGGGAAGGAAACACAGCTCCCTTCTGCTGAGGTGGTGGAATCTTGACTGCATGTCACTGTTGTCACCCTCACTAGTCTCAAGGCAGCGTGGCTGACGGCTCGCAACACCTGCTCCCATGCGACTCTCATGCCACTTGCCCACCTACTGGAGAAAGCAGTGGATCTCTCCTCCACATTTTGGATGGGCTGTAACTGTTGACTGTCCTCAATAAGCTTGTCCTCACTGAAAAGTGGAGCAAAGTCGACGGCATACAATTCTTCCTTAGCACAAAGAACAGAAAATGAAGGAAGCAGGTTCAGGATAGGTGGGGGCACGGAGCTTGTTCTTGGGCCATGCCAACTAAACATGGTGTCGGAGGAACCCACCAACTCCTGGCTGGGGGTGTCTGATGTCAATTGGCATGATGTTGGAGACCAAGTCAACCATTCAAGTACAGCTGGGTTGCTGGTTAAAACACGACCGCTGAATGACACTGGCAGCTCTGACCTGTCTCTGCAACTGCTGCTACCACCCAGTTCTGCTGCTACTTCTCCCAGCTCCAGAAAAATTTTGGCCACTGCCCATTCCCTTAGAAGGGCCTGGCACCTGTCTGTCAGACATACTGTACTGTAACAGTAACTGCGCCCTGACACTAATGCTATATGTATGGATGTACTTATATATAAAAGAAAGTGGGCACCCTAAAATCTGTGGTATCAGGTCACAATTTCATTACAGAATCAAGGATGAATGGATATACTTTTATATAAAAGAATATATAAAATCAGTAGTATCATACCACAATTTCACCCCAATTACACAATTTTGGAGGATTGAATTATGTATAAAAGAATGTGAATACCCTAAAATCTGTAGTATCAAGCTGCAGTTTTCACTCCAATTACACAATCAAGGATTAACGGATTTACTTATATATTAAAGAACACGAAGCCTCCAAAAGTCAGACCACAATTTCACCTCAATAACAGAATGAAGGGTTAATGGAATTACGTATGTATAAAAGAATGCAAACAACCTAAAATCAGTAATATTAGAACAGTGTTTAACCCTAATTAGTGTAGCAAGAATAGCTCCTATTCTTATAGCTCCTATTCCTATAGAATAGCTCCTATTAGCCAAGCTTTACACTGTTCAGTTGGCACCAGCTATTTCCCAAAAGTGTGGATAATGCCTCCCTATTCTATCCCTACATCTCTAAGCTGTCCCTGGACTGCTCAGTAGTAATATTTTGAGAATAAAGTCTTTCCTATTCACTGTGCATTCGTCTGTAACATTTCTCTCTGCACTAAATTCATTGGAAAAAGGTGGAGACCAGGCAGGAGGAGATTTTTTTTAGGGTGGTGACATCACAGGGGCTGGCTGGCTGCAGGACATTATGCGTGATTCTTGGTTTCTGGGCTTCTTACTCCCTCTTTCTAACATGGCAATGTGTGGCTTCAAGAGAGAAAGGCACTCATAGGGTGAATAAGTTAGAATATGCTCCTCAAAGGAGGATGTAGTCTGCTCACCTGTTTGCGTTGGGCTGTCCTGGGCACAATACCAGTGGGAGCAAAAAAAGGAAGAGTTGCTGGTCAGTGCAGCCAGAACTATTGAAAACCCTTAAGGCAGAGGAGCCAAGCCGATGGTGGGATGAGGTATTATATTGTAAGTCGGCTTGACTGGAATTTCCAAGCTAATTGTAGATAGTAAGAGTACACAATCAGATGTAGGTATCAAGTACAATCTGGTTTTATTTTTAGTTCAAGACAACGCGTTTCGGGGTACGTAGGACCCCTTTATAAAGTCTGAAACATAAGACATTGAAGGAGGGGAAAAAAAGAGAACTGGGATTTCATTATTAATAATAATAATAATAAGTCATAATCAACATATATAGAAAAGCATTAAATCGGTAAGATTATATAAGGAGTTACATTTCTATAACATCCATGAGGACACATTACACAACTGTATAACAAATATACAAAAAAAGAATTAAAATTCATATATAAAAATATATAAAAAAAATTTTAAAATTCATGTGATATAATAGGAGTTGATAGATAAAATTAACCCTTAGGATACTAGCATACGGCGCTGGCATCAGGGTCACAAGTCCCAGCACCAGGGGGATCGGCTGTTCCCTTTAGCCGGACCCCTGGAGCATGTGCGGGCATCGGTGAAAACACCGATGCCGGCGCATTAACCCTTGAAGTACCACGGTCAGCGCTGACTGTGGCACACGCCACCAATATCTGTGGAGGGAGAGGCCATCGGGTCCCTGCGCTGATGTAACGGGGACCCGATGGCTGGGAGGGCAGCCCGATGCCTTCCGTAGGCATCTTGGCTGCCTTCCTGTTAGCCTGTGAGATCCAGCCCCCTGGATCTCACAGGAAGCAGGCTGTAAGTGTATTACAGTGTGTAATACACTTACAGCCAATTAGTGTTGAGCGAGCATGCTCAGCCGAACTTGCTGTTTGGCCAAGCATGCCTATGCTCGGGTCCGCTCGGTGTTCGGCTGAACACCGAGTGTACTCGAGCACAATGCTCGAGTCCCCTCCCTGCACCAAGACGGATCCGTCATGACCCCAATGCAAATCAATGGGGACGGATCCATTTGGTCTGACACAATAGTAAACGGATCCGTCCCCATTGACTTGCATTGGGGTCATAACGGATCCGTCATGAACTCCATTGAAAGTCAATGGAGGACGGATCCGTTTGGTGTGACACAATAGTAAACGGATCCGTCCTCCATTGACTTTCAATGGAGTTCATGACTGATCTGTCACCTATCACGTTTTTTTTTTCATTGAAGAATTCAAGGTCTAATTTTGTTCATTCACCAGCAGAGGGCGCAATGTAAGGAAGAGGCTCCGCTGCTGAGTAGAAGAAGCCTGAGGAGGAGATTAGTGGTTTGTTTGTTTGTTTTTTTGTTTTCTATTTTGCAGGATCGTGAATGCAGAGAACTACTTCGGATTCGATGGATTACGTCGGACAAGCTTTTATATTTTTCAAATAAAATGGTCAAACAGGGGTCTGGGGGAGTATTTATTTCAATAAAATATTTTATAAGTGTGTGTGTGTTTTTTTTTTTTTTTTTACAACACTACAGTTTTAGTAACCATGGCTATCTACAGACAGCCCTGATTACTAATACTAGGCTTAGTGCTTGCCAGTATGACCAGCACTAACCCCGACTATTACCTCGGCACCCACCGCCACCAGGGATGTCGGGAAGAGCCGGGTACCCACAGGACCGGACCTTCTAAATTGAGGGTCCGGTTCTGGGGGAAGCGGCAGGCTGTTAGTGTTAGGCTGGGAAGGGCCAATAATTTTTTTAAATTATTTAATTATTTTTTAAAGAAAATGGCGTGTGGTCCCCCCTTTTTTCCTTCTCCAGCCAGATCAAAAAGGCGTATTAGCCCAAAATGGTACCAATCAAACCTTCATCTCGTCCCACAAAAAATGAGTCCATACCTAAGACAATTGCCCAAAAAATAAAAAAAATAGGGCTCTCAGAAAATGGCAACACAAAAACAAGGTTTTCTTCTGTTCAAAAATGCTTTCACTGTGTAAAACTTAACAAAAATAAAAATGATAGACATATTAGGTATCGCCGCGTCCGTAACAACCTGCTCTATAAAAATATCACATTATATGCCCCCCTCAGGTGAATTCTGTAAAAAAAAAGAAAGATTTTTTCACCTTGTCTCTCAAAAAGATTAATACCAAGCGATCAAAAGGGTACCAATGAAAACGTCACCTCATCCTGCAAAACATGAGCCCCCACATAAGACAATCACTTAACAAATAAAAACCAATGGCACCCGTAAACCAATCCATCAAAATCGGCGCTGCAAAAGCCATATGGTGCTCCTAACGTTCTGAATCCTGCCATGTGCCCCCACACCAGTTTACCACCACATATGGGGTGTTGTCGTATTCAAGAGAAAATGGGTAACAAATTATGTGGTTTTTGTCCAGTTACCGCCAGTGAAAATGAAAACATTTGGAGCTAAAGCAACATTTTAATGGAGTCACTTTTTGAGGGTTTCCACTGTTTCCAGATGTCTGGCTCTCTTCAAATACAAAATGGTGTTTAAAAACCATTTTAGCAAAATTTGCCTCCAAAATCCATATGGTGTTCCTTTCCTTCTGACCACTGCCACGTGCCCATAGAACACTTTATCGCCACATATGGGGTATATTTCTGTAAACTGCAGAATCAGAGTAATGCATATCGAGGTTTATTTTGCTGTTAACTCTTGCTGTAACATCAGTTTTGAATAATTTAAGGGGTGTAGTTTCTAAAATAGGGTCATTTATAAGTGGTTTCCATTACGTAAGCCCCTCAAAATCACTTAAAAACTGCATTGGTGCTTAAAAAATGGTTTTGGAAATTTTGTTGAAAATTTGAAAAAATAAAATAACATTTACAAAATGATGCCAACATAAAGTAGACATATGAGGAATGTTAAGTAATAAATATTTTATGAGGTATCACTTTGTTTTAAAAGCTGAGAAATTTTAATTTTGAAAATAGCGAATTTTTCAAAATTTTTGGTAAATTTTGTTTTTATTCATTAATAAAGGTGAAATATGTTGACTGAAATTTATGACTGTCATGAAGTACAATGTGTCACAAAAAAAACAATCTCAGAATGGCTTGGATACGTAAAAGCGTTCCAAAGGTATTGCCACATAAAATGACACATGTCAGAATTGCAAAAATCGGCCTGGGGTTTAAGGTGAAAAGTGGCCCGGTACTGAAAGGGTTAATCATGATGACAAAAACAACCATAGACACAGGGGGGTCATTTGTATACTTTATATTTAGTTTTAACGCTTTTGTTGATTAAATAAATATATTTTGCTTTATACTTTGTTTTGTATATATATCTAATAAAACTGTTTGGTGAAACAAGTTGTATTGTAGTTAATTGTTTATTGTGAGGAAGAAATGTTGATCACAATGACGGGATAAAGAATAATAAATGAGAGTTACGTCTCAAGTAGATGGAAAAATAAATAGAAATGTTGTTCGAGTAATTGAACCGGTACCTGTAGTACTGCTATAATCTGGGAAACTGCATACCTCCCAACTTTGTAATCGAACAAAGAGGGACACATTGTGCGGCGCGATGGGCAAATTTTTCCTGCACTAGGCCACGCCTCTAACTCCATCCAAAACATAACTATACACCTAATCCCAACCAGTCCCCTTAATGCCCCCACATAGTAGTTATTCCCCCTTCATGCCACCGCACAGTATTTATGCCCACATTGTACCCCCTCACGGAATTATGGCCAGCTGTGCCCCCAGTAATATGCCCAGCTGTACCCACAGTAATATGTCCAGTTATGTGCCCCCAGTAATATGCCCAGCTGTGTCCATGGTAATATGCCCAGTTATGGGCCCCCTGTAATATTCCCAGTTATGAGCCCCCTGTAATATGCCCAGTTATGAGCCCCCTGTAATATGCCCAGTTATGTGCCCCCCAGTAATATATCCACGTTGTGCATATAACAGTGACATCTACAGCACCCCACCCCCTTAACAGTGACCTCCACAGCAGCCCCCCACCCCGTAAAACTGACCCCCCCAAAGTGACCCGTCTCCTTAAAATGGGACCTCCACAGCAGCCCACACCCTTAACTTTGACCTTCATAGCAGTCTGCCCCTTTAACAGTGAGTTCCACAGCACCCCACCCCCTTGACAGTGACCTCCACAGGGGCCCTCCCCCTTAACCGTGACCTCTACAGCACCCATCCCTTAATACCGACTATAGGTTACAGTACCCTTAACGAACCTCCACCATTCCCGGCCCCCTTAACAGAGACCTCCACAGTTACTGGCCCTTTAACAGTGACTGCCACAGTACCCCGTTCCCTTAACAGTGACCTCGCAGTACCCCGCTGCCCCTTTAATAGTGGCCTCCACAGTCCCACAGTAACATCCACAGCGCCCTCCCCTTTAACAGTGACCTCCACAGCAGCCGCCCCTTTATTAGTGACCTTCATAGTACCCCACATGGCCTAACCAGGTCATAGGCATGGCTTAGCGGGACCTGGGGGAGGGATTTTTAAGTTTCGTGACCTACACAGCACCCTGCACCTACAGCAGTGAAGAAAAATGGCTGGGTTGTTATGGAAACCTGGTGTAAAACTGTGTGCATGTGGAGACTAATGACCTGCAAGCTTCTATTGGCTGATAAGGGACATGTGACCATGTGTATGGCAGTTGGGATATGAAGAGAAAGACCTGCAGGTTTCTATTGGCTAATGTAGGTCATATGATGTGCCATATTTGCATTTTTTGGGAATATCTCAGGAACGGTATGTCCTAGAGAGCTGAGACCCGGTCTAAAACCTCCCTGGACACCTGATGTACCTGTGTGCCAAATTTCATGATTGTAAATGCGATGGTGCGGATTCCTTTAGCAGACATACCTACATATACACATACACTCAGCTTTATATTTTAGATTGAAAAGAATGAAATTAAAAATAACAGGATGAAAATAAAAATCACAATAGTAAAAATACTAATAAAATGTGAAAATGTGGGAAAAAAGGAGAAATATAATATTTTATTTAAAATTAGGGTGTGTGGGTGTGTGTGTATGTGGAGGAGAAACGGTGGGGATAGAGGAAATAAGCTTAGAAGCACTTGCTTTCCAAACTTTCATTCAGTCCATAGGGTTCGACTATCTGTAACTTGAATATCCAGAACATTTCTCTCTTCTGCAAAGTTCAGAACTCAGGATATAATTCAGTAATAAGTTCAGTAGGTGTGGTAGTCATTCTTGGTGGGGGTTTTTCATGGATGAATGAAAAATGTCGGGATACACTATGTTTCAAAAACCCACACAAAATATTCCAACAATGTTTATTTATGCGCTCTCTGAGTGTCTGAATGGTGCGACCAATGTATTGTAGTCCACATTTACACTCAATTAGGTAAATTACATATGAGAATGGACAGTTCATAAACAATTTTATTGGAAATTCAACTCCTGTAACATTACATTTGAAAGATTTTACGATATTTGTACAGAATTTGCATTTTGTCTTTCTAACATGTACAACAAACATTTTAGAAAAATATCTAATACCATGAAACACAAGGAAATTCAACTTTGTGACTTATCGGATTGAATTCAATTTTGTCAGCTTCGATTTGCTCAACTTTAGGCTACATTAACATGGCTGTTGTTTTCCCGGTCTCCAAGCTGCATATTTTGCAGCTCAGATCGGGACCCATTCGTTTCTATGGGGCTCCGTGCAGCGGTTTCGCAAAAAAATAAAACATGTCCTATTCTTGTCCGCAATTGCGGACAAGAATGGGCATTTCTATGATAGCCGCGGCATTTGAGGTCCACAAATTGCGGAACGCACATGGGCCGGTATCAGTGTTTTGCGGATCCGCAAAACACAACGGTCGTGTGAAAGTAACCATGGAAGCGAACAGTGTATAATGTGATGGAAAAATGAATACAGCACGCAAAGGAAGCAATATGGACAAGAGCCTTGTATTAACTTCCTCTATGTAATAAATGCTATTTGCTGAGACAGCCCATTTAATTAATAAATATTTTGTGAGAAATCATTATTTGTCTTAAAATCAGAGATACTCAAATTTAGAGTTTAGAGAATTTATTTTTTTGCAAAGAGTTTTTAGACATAAACTCAGACTAAACATATCAACTCAAATTCACCACTAGCATGAATTATGATTTGTCACAAGAACACAATTAGAGATGAGCGGATTTCTCAAAAGTTGTATTCAGATGGTTTGGCGATTTTCCCAAAAAGATTACATCCAAATTTATTTGTGACGAATCGCGTTAAAAAAACAGCTATTTCCTGGCTGCTGAAAGCCTGCATAATAGTGTAGAACACTGTGCATTGCAAAAACATGTATAGGGAGTCCGCTGTGGTAGTGTAACAGTACTGTGAGTCAGTAAGACACGCAGATCATAGGCGTTACTGTTAGAACCACTTCACACTCAGGTCAATGTTAGCATCAAGAAGAAGTGCACTCCTTTTACACCGTCGCCAGCTGATTCCACATACAGTGAGGAAAAAAAGTATTTAGTCAGTCACCAATTGTGCAAGTTCTCCCACTTAAAGAGATGAGAGAGGCCTGTAATTGACATCATTGTAATTGACATCATTTCAAGGTCCTGGAGTGGCGTAGCCAGTCTCCAGATCTCAACCCCATAGAAACCCACCATAATTTGCAAATAAATTCTTCAAAAATAAGACAACGTGATTTTCTGGATTTGTTTTCTCATTTTGTCTCTCATAGTTGAGGTCTACCTACGATGTCAATTACAGGCCTCGCTCATCTTTTTAAGTGGGAGAACTTGCACAATTGGTGGCTGACTAAATACTTTTTTTCCCCACTGTAGATTTCTACAGAACCTGTTCTGTTACACGCTGAAACAAGTATATGACCGCGTGGTGAGGTGGCAACAGCATGAGGAGTCAACATAGTGGCCCAGCCACAGATTGGTGAGGTTGGGAATTGCATGAGGAATCGCATGAGTCGTCAACACAGTGGCCCAGTCACAGAGTAATGAGGCTGGGAATCAAATGAGTCATCAACACAGTGGCCCAGTCGCAGAGTGGGCTATGCTAATCATCCTCCGGCGCAATTTCGCACCAACTCTGCAACTACTAATTGACGTATCGAATTACGCATAAAAGAATTTGAACATCCTAAAATGTGTTGTATCAAACCAGGTTTGGGTGAAAAACACAGAACAGGTGCAGCTCTTTCCATTACACCTCATCTCTGAGCAGGGGAACACCCAGGAATTTTGTCTAGGGGAGGTCTGAACTGGAAAAAAAACTGTCCTTGCCCATTGTTATAAGCCTCTCCTACATATAATAGCTGCCCCCCTTGCCTGTCCTCACCCAGCTCTGAATCCTCCTGCAAATGGCAGGGGGAGGAGCTGGCACATCTCCTCTCCTACATCTCCTCTCCTACCTACATTCTTTGTGCCACCAGATGCCCCATAGTGCTGCTCTCCCCTATAGTACCTCCCATAATGTGCCAGTAAAAAGTCCCCCCTTAGTGCCAGATGTCATAGTGCCTCCTATAATGTGCCAGTAAAAAATGCCTCTTTAGAGCCACCAGATGCCCTCAAATAATGCCCCTATAGTGCCAACAGATGCCCCATAGTGCCACTCTCCCCTATAGTGCCAGTAAAAATTGCCACCAGATGTCATAATGCTCCCCATAATGCACCAATAAAAAGGGCCCCTTTAGAGGCCACAGATGTCCCTATAGTGCTCCTCTCCCCCATGGTGCCCCCCCATAATGTGCTAGTATGAAGCGCCCCCAGATGCCTCCCCCAGAATGGGCAAACATGAAATGCCCCCATAGTCCCCCCCCCAAATGGGTCAGTGAGAAATGCTCCCAGATGCCCCTTCCCCACAAAAATGGGCAAGTGAAAAATACCCCCATAGTGCCCCCCCCAAAAAAAAATGGGCAAGTAAGAAATGTCCTAGTGTCACTAGGTGCCCCCTATAATGTGCCATCTAAAAAAAAAAAAACACAAATACTTACCTCCATCAGGCTGGCAGCGATGCGATGCAGGCCTCTTCCAGCCTGTGTCCAAGCTGTGTGATGCCCGGCTCAGGCGGCATGATGATAATGACGTAGCCTATAGCCTGTAGCCTGTGGCCTATCAGAAGAACGGGGAAGGGAGATGCCTTTCCCTCCCCTGCCCCGCCATAGCACAAAGATCTGTATCGCCG
Source organism: Rhinella marina (assembly GCA_900303285.1). Taxonomy (NCBI): domain Eukaryota; kingdom Metazoa; phylum Chordata; class Amphibia; order Anura; family Bufonidae; genus Rhinella; species Rhinella marina. Next base: position 27,394 of record ONZH01003979.1, read on the forward strand.
TCCTGAGGACGTCCTGAGACAGTCAGCCTCGGCCCCGCCCTAGCAGCTGATGCACTTAACACCCAACCCCCCCCCCCCCCCCGCCGTCTGTGTGCCCCTGTCTCTGAGTAGGCTTCACTAGTGGTTTTCACAAAAAATGATAGTAATAACTGATCAAATAACTGAAGTGTGAACTTACCCTAAAGTGTATAGTATCAGGCAGCTATTTCACATTAACTCTGCAATTATTGGTTGAGGCATCAAATTAAGTGAGTGTAAGTGTAAAAGAATTTGACCACCCTAAAAGAATGTAGAGAAGTGTTCTGCTTCAGCGAAAGGCGGCCTCATTGGCCCTTTTTGTGTTATCTATTCTAGAGGTGTGATCACCTCTAGTATCTTTTTTTAATTTTTTTATCTTAAGCCTGAGAAGCGTGCTTTGTTTACCCATGCAGCATACCAGACCACAAGTACTTATATATTAACTAAACACACCTCAAAACTGTTTGTATCAGAATGTAATTTCACCGCAGAAGGGCGAATTGATGTAATTATATTTGCAATTAATACGCCCCAAAAATGGCTGTATCAGAATGTAATTTCACAGCAGAAGCAAGGGGGAATGGAAATAGTTTTTTTTTACCTACATACACCCCTAAAACCCAAAGCACAGCACTTTCACCCCAATAACAAGCAAGGATTACTGGAATTACTGATGTATCATATAGTGCAAACAACCTAAAATCACTAGTATTAGAGCAATTTGGAACCCAATTAGTGCAGCAAGGTGTAACAGTAATCACTCCTATTACTCAGGCTTTATACTCCCCTATCGGTCCCTTCTTTTTCCCTATAGTGTGGATAATGCCTCCCTATCCTTTCCCTACACTATTAATGATCTTTCCCTGAACTGCTCCATCATTTTTTTTTGCTGAAAAAAGTCTTTCCTAAACACTGTCTCTAGCGCTTGTCACATCTCTCCCTGCACTAAGTACACTAGAAACTGGCAGAGACCAAGATGGCTGAGGCTATTTATAGGGCTATGACATCACAGGGCATTCATTCCCACAAAGCGCAAGGAAATTTGACTTTGGTACAAATCAAATTTTTCCTGAAATTTGGATCGAATTCCACTTCATCAACTTCGATTCGCTCATCTCTAAACACAATCTTAGAATCTCTTGTACACTGTAAAAGCATTGCATTGTTAATACCAGATAAAGTGACACATGTCAAATTTGGTCCAAACTGGCTTTTGCTTAAAGGGTTAAACTATTGTAATTTAGTATTTTACAGGGCAGCCATCAGGGAAGTACTCCATGGTATAGAACAGGCTCAGTGGGCCGACCCTCCCGACGCTTAAAGGGACACTATCGTGAAAAAATAAAAAACATATGTTATAAAACATTAAAAATAGTTTTTATATGTATAATGAAGTTTATTATGTGTATTGTGTTTTGTGTATTTTACATTTTTGTAACTTTATGGGGGCTGCCATTTTCATAGTCACATGTCTATGTGTCACTGAAGGACACATATACAAATGACACGGTCGTATGCTCCATTCCCAGTGCGGACGGAGCCGACCCTATTGAAAAATCATGGGAGCGCTGTGTATGTGTAAAGCGCAGGCGCTTTACACATACATAGCCTGCCCCCTCCGGCGCCATGTTATTGAAGACTTCAGTAACATGGTACCGGAGAGGACACCCATTATATGTCCCGGTCTCTGGCAGCTGTCTCTGCGTCCTTCTGCTGCCTGTTGCAAGAAGAAGCAGACAGCCAGAATCGGCTACCTGCTTCTTTCATCCTCCGAGTCCCCCCCCCCTTCTCTGCGTACCTTCTGCGTACCTTCTGCCTCATGTCTGGGCGGGGGGCGGGGCCGGCCGTCTGTCAGCATTGGCTCCGCCCCCTCCAGACAACAGAAGATCTGCTGGTGATTCTGCAGCTAGAAAAAAAAGGTAAGTATAAGGTTTTTATTTTTTTTAACTTTCTGTGAGGGGACTGCACTGTGTTTATTATCCCTGTACTGTGACATCACTGTGTTTATTATCCCTGTACTGTGAAATCACTGTGTTTATTATCTCTGGACTGTGACATCACTGTGTTTATTATCTCTGGACTGTGACATCACTGTGTTTATTATCCCTGTACTGTGACATCACTGTGTTTATTATCCCTGTACTGTGACATCACTGTGTTTAATATCCCTGTACTGTGACATCACTGTGTTTATTATCCCTGTACTGTGACATCACTGTGTTTATTATCCCTGTACTGTGACATCACTGTGTTTATTATCCGTGTACTGTGACATCACTGTGTTTAATATCCGTGTACTGTGACATCTCTGTGTTTATTATCCGTGTACTGTGACATCACTGTGGTTATTATCCGTGTACTGTGACATCACTGTGGTTATTATCCCTGTACGGTGACATCACTGTGGTTATTATCCCTGTACGGTGACATCACTATATTTATTATCCCTGTACTGTGATATCACTGTTTATTATCCCTGTACTGTAACATCACTGTATTTATTATCCCTGTACGGTGACATCACCGTGTTTATTATCCCTGTACGGTGACATCACTGTGTTTATTATCCCTGTACTGTGACATCACTGTGTTTATTATCCGTGTACTGTGACATCACTGTGGTTATTATCCGTGTACTGTGACATCACTGTGGTTATTATCCCTGTACGGTGACATCACTGTGGTTATTATCCCTGTACGGTGACATCACTATATTTATTATCCCTGTACTGTGACATCACTGTTTATTATCCCTGTACTGTAACATCACTGTATTTATTATCCCTGTACGGTGACATCACCGTGTTTATTATAGTGTTGAGCGAGCTGCTGGACGGGAGGAATCACTACAAAGAAGAAGCCTGAGGAGGTAAGTGGTTTGTGTTTGGTTGTTTGTTTTTTTGTTTGTTTTCTATTTTTCAGGATCGTGAATGCTGAGGACTACGTCGGATTCGGTGGATTACGTTGGACCAGCTTTTTTATTTTTTAAATAAAATGGTCAAACAGGAGTCTGGGGGGAGGTATTTATTTCAATAAACTATTTTATAAGTGTGTGTGTTTTTTTACAACATTGCAGTTTTAGTAATCACAGCTATCTACAGACGGCCCTGATTACTAATACCGGCCAGCACTAACCCCAACATCTATTACCCCGGCACCCACGGCCACCAGGGATGTCGGGAAGAGCCGGGTACCCGCAGGACCGGACCTTCTAAATTGAGGGTCCGGTTCTGGGGCAGCTGCAGGCTGGTACCATTAGGCTGGGAAGGGCCAATAACCGTGTCCCTTCCCACCCTGGTAGTGTCAGGGTGCCGCTGCTGGTTGTATCTGGCTGGAGAAGGAAAAAAATAATTAAATAATTTTAAAAAATGGCATGGGGTCCCCCCCTTTTTTCCTTCTCCAGCCAGATACAACCAGCAGCGGCAGCCTAGCACTACCAGGGTGGGAAGGGACACGGTTATTGGCCCTTCCCGGCCTAACAGTAACAGCCTGCAGCTGCCCCAGAACCGGACCCTCAATTTAGAAGGTCCGGTCCTGCAGGTACCCGGCTCTTCCCGACACCCCTTGTGGCGGTGGGTGCCGGGGTAATAGATGTTGGGGTTAGTGCTGGTCATACCGGCGCTGATCTGAGGTCTGATGGGGGCACAATGTGTTGATCTGAGGTTTATTATCCCTGTACAGTGACATCACTGTGTTTATTATCTCTGTACTGTGACATCACTGTTTATTATCTCTGGACTGTGACGTCACTGTGTTTATTATCTTTGTACTGTGACATCACTGTTTATTATCTCTGTACTGTGACATCAGTGTTATCCCTGTACAGTGACATCACTGTGTGTATTATCCTTGTACAGTGACATCACTGTGTGTATTATCCCTGTACGGTGACATCACTGTGTTTATTATCCCTGTACAGTGACATCGCTGTGTGTATTATCCCAGTGCAGGAAGAGGTAAGTGGTCTGTGTTTGTGTGTTTGTTTTCTATTTTTCAGGGTCATGAATGCAGATGACTGTCGGATTCGGGGGACTACGTCGGACCAGCTTTTTTTTTTTTTTTTTTAATAAAATGGTCAAACAGGGGTCTGGGGGAGTGTTTATTTCAATAAAATGTTTTATACTTGTGTGTGTATTTTTTTTTTACAATACTACAGTTTTAGTAATTATGGCTATCTACTGACGGCCCTGATTACTAATACTGGGCTTAGTGCTTGCCGGTATGGCAGGCCAGCACTAACCCGAACATCTATTACCTTGGCACCCACCGCCACCAGGGGTGCCGGGAAGAGCTGGGTACCTGCAGGACCGGACCTTCTAAATTGAGGGTGGCTGCAGGCTGGTACCATTAGGCTGGGAAGGGCCAATAACCGTGTCCCTTCCCAGCCTGGTAGTGCCAGGCTGCCGCTGCTGGTTGTATCTGGCTGGCGAAGGAAAAAAGGGGGGACCCCACACCATTTTTTTACTAAAATAATTAAATAATTTTAAAAAAAAATGGCGTGGGGTCCCCCCTTTTTTCCTTCTCCAGCCAGATACAACCAGCAGCGGCAGCCTAGCACTACCAGGGTGGGAAGGGACACGGTTATTGGCCCTTCCCGGCCTAACAGTAACAGCCTGCAGCTGCCCCAGAACCGGACCCTCAATTTAGAAGATCCGGTCCTGCAGGTACCCGGCTCTTCCCGACACCCCTTGTGGCGGTGGGTGCCGGGGTAATAGATGTTGGGGTTAGTGCTGGTCATACCGGCCAGCACTAAGCCCAGTATTAGTAATCAGGGCCGTCTGTAGATAGCCATGATTACTAAAACTGCAATGTTGTAAAAAAACACACACACTTATAAAATAGTTTAGTGAAATAAATACCCCCCCCAAAACCCCTGTTTGACCATTTTATTTAAAAAATAAAAAAGCTGGTCCGACGTACTCCACCGAATCCGACGTAGTCCTCAGCATTCACGATCCTAAAAAATAGAAAACAAACAAAAAAAACAAACAAACAAACACAAACCACTTACCTCCTCAGGCTTCTTCTTTGTAGTGATTCCTCCCGTCCAGCAGCTCGATCAACACTAATAATAAACACAGTGATGTCACCGTACAGGGATAATAAATACAGTGATGTCACAGTACAGGGATAATAAACACAGTGATGTCACCGTACAGGGATAATAAACACAGTGATGTCACCGTACAGGGATAATAAACACAGTGATGTCACAGTACAGGGATAATAAACACAGTGATGTCACCGTACAGGGATAATAAACACAGTGATGTCACCGTACAGGAATAATAAACACAGCGATGTCACCGTACAGGGATAATAAACACAGTGATGTCACCGTACAGGGATAATAAACACAGTGATGTCACAGTACAGGGATAATAAACACAGTGATGTCACAGTACAGGGATAATAAACACAGTGATGTCACCGTACAGGGATAATAAACACAGTGATGTCACCGTACAGGGATAATAAACACAGTGATGTCACCGTACAGGCATAATAAATACAGTGATGTCAGATCAAACTCAGTCATGCACTACCACCCTAACTCTGCTACCTGTCAGTGGAGAAAATGCCTGTGGTGGAGGAATAATCAGCATCACAATTGGAAATAACATTGCTGACTGTGCCTCCTATGCTATCACAGTGCAGACCACAACAAGATGGCCGCTGGACACTGTATTGTGGAAGACAATCTCTTGTTATCAGATAAGCAAGTAAGAGCAGCGTGATGTCACAGGAGGTGTGAATTGCCAGATAACAGTTTACAGCACTGGGCTACAGACGGCTTCCCTACACTCAGCTTTTTCAGTTGTGCTCCCCCTGCTGGTCAACATAGGAAGTTCTACACAATTATTATAAATTTTTTAAATATTTCCTTTAATGGTGAAAAAAAATTATAAGCACAAAAAATTCTAAAACTTACATTGCATGTTTTAACATTTTAGATATATTTCTAATTTTTGACAACAGTTGTCCTTTAAGTGGGCCACCGATCATGGAAGACCCTTGTAATTGATGCTTTCACCTAACATTCACCTGCTGTGGCAGTGCTGTGGCCTTCTTGCTCAGCCTTGCACTCATGCACTCTTGCACCCATAGTGCGGCTCTGTAGAACCTGTTTTACAGCGGTGGGAGGTTCAACCTTGGCCCACTGCAGGATCTATTACAAGCCAACCACCCAGGCCAACATGACATGGAGCTTGCAACTCCTCTTCTCCATTTGCTTGAAGTTTATGGAAAAGGTGGAGCCAAAAAAAAAAATTTGGATTACATCTCTAATGTAGTTTTGAAAATCTTAGGAAGAGAAGACAAGCTTCTAAACAAGGAAAAAAAGCTGACAAAAAGCTTTACTTACCTCCATTCCCATACCTTCAAACCATCCTGGATCCAGCGGGACAGTCCCGGATTTCAGTGGGGGAGGTATGTCCCGCTTTCTGGCAGCTGTCCCTGCTTCCATAGGAAGCAGAGACAGTTGCCATAATGATGCAGAGAGCCGTCGCTGACATCGCCTCCCTGCTTCATCATCCATTCCCCTGCCAGCTCTCCATCCCTCTGGTCTGTGCGGGGGACGGGGGCGGCCGGCAGTCAGTCTTGGCTCCACCCCTTCCACAGACTAGAGCAGCCGATGTCCTGCTGCTGCTAGGAAGAATATGGTGTTTATTTTTTTACTTTCTGTGAGTGGCACAATGTGGGCATATTACTGGGGGCACAGCTGGGCATATTCTGGGGGGGTACAATGTGGGCATAGTTCTGGGGCACAGCTGGACATATTACTGGGGGATACAATGTGGGCATATTACTTCAGGCAAAATGTGGGCATATTACTGGGGGGAACAATGTGGGCATATTACTGGGGGGAACAATGTGGGCATATTACTGGGGGCACAATGTGGGCCTATTACTGGGGGCACAGTCGGGCATATTACTGGGGGGCACAGCTGGCATATTACTGGATGGCAAAGCTGGGTATATTACTGGGGGACACAGCAGGGCATATTACTGGAGCACATAACAGAGCATATTACTAGGGGCACATAACAGGGCATATTACTGGGGGCACATAATAGGGCATATTACTGAGGGCACATAACTGGGAATATTACTGGGGGCACATAGCTGGGCATATAAATGGGGGCACATAACTGGGGAATAATTACTTTGTGGGGCAGTAAGGGGACTGGGTGGGATTAGGTGTATAGCTATGTTTTGGGCGGAGTTAGAAGTGTGGCCTAGTGGTTAAAAAATATGCACCGCACAATGTGTCCCTTTGTTCGTTTACAAAGTTGGGAGGTATGCATTCCAGTGTTGTATTGTGGATCCAGTTCTGAAGGTTTGGAAGTGATGTTGGCATGTCTGTCATTTGTGTGACAGTTCAGCCAATCACTCACACCAGCTTCAAGGATGAAGCTGGTGAGTAAAATGTGCTTCGAGATATCTGCTCGTCCCCTGGACCCATAACCTCCGATCATATCTTTAGGTGGGTTACACTTGTAGGATGTACTGTATGTATATTATTATTTATTGCGGAGCCTGGTCAGGTATCTATGGTAGGTACTATTGGGACGTCCTCCTTGGGTAATTTATAGTGAGAACCATATAGGAGCTACTGTTTAGGAATATTATTTTGTTTGAACTCTTTTTGCATCCCACCTGTAGTTATATGACATGTGATACATCTCATTGGAGGGTAAATGATGTCTTTGGACCTATACTCGGTATCACAATTATGGTCATTTTAACCATTGCTTGATGTTTTTTGCCTTTATTATGTTTTTCTAATCATGTCTGTTTAATCTTATTTTTAATAAACTTCATATTTTGAATATACTGCATGTGGGCATCACTGTTTGTTTCTGAAAGCCGCCATTAACTATGGCATAAAATGTAGTGGGAAGCGGTAAAAAAAATTCCAAAGGGGTTCAATTGGAAAAAAAACAATTTCTCCACCGTTTTACGGGTTTTGTTCCCATGGTGTTTCGTTTGCGGCAAAACTGACCCATGCCCTTAATTCTCTGAGTCAGTATGATTATGATATATGTATAAGATTTTTATATATAAATAGTGTAAAAATAAATTTAAACTGTTGCCATATTCTGACCCCCATATCCACTGAGCTGTTTAGGGGATAATTCTTTGCGGGTCAATCCATAGTTTTTATTGATACCATTTTGGAGCGTGTGTGACTTTTTGATCACATTTTATTACATATTTTTGGGTAAGAGAAGCAATGAAAATCGGCCATTTTGACCCCTTTTTCCATTACACAATTCACTGTATTGGAAATTTTCTTTATATATTTAAAAGTATGGGCGTTTTCGGTCGCGGTGATACCCATGATGTTTATATTTATTGTTATTTAGGTATTTATTTTTTAATTGCAGCATATGGAAAGGGGGTGATTTAAACTTTTATATTTTTTTATATATTTTTAGCATTTTTTATTTTTTGTGATGATTTTAAGGCTCATATATAGGCCTATAAATTATGTTTTTTAATTTTTAATTTTGAACTATCAGGGATTTTTTAAATGTTTTCTTATCCTGGCCTGCCATCTAGTGGCCAAATTAAGAATTGCAGCATGAACACTGTAAGCCTCATCAGCGAGGCTTACGGTGTTCAGCGCAACTGCAGATGCCGGATTGGCCACACGGGGCATCTGTAGGAAGCCCGGAAGCTTGCAGAAGCCCCCATGTGGCCAATCCAGTTGCGGTAATTAGTCGCAGGTCTCTGCTGTTTGAAACAGCAGAGATCTGCCGGCTATGACACCCGCTGCACGTGCAAGCGGGCGCCATGGTCCCACATCGCTCCAGCGCCATACATGTACGGCGCTGGTAGCAAAAGGGTTAAAAAGACCAGTCCATTATTGACAATGCTCCATTGGAAACAAATATGCAAAGAGGTATCTCCCAAGGAAGAGAACCATCTCACTAGCTCCACCTCTTAGAAGTGGCTCCCCATAAATCAAAATCTGACTTTCCTACTCTGTTCTGATGATGGGCAAGTACCACGAAACAGCTGTCTATGGACGGATATCTGGCTTGGATATATTCCCTTGTCAAATCCCAAGGCATGTTGGAAAATCAGATTTTGACTCATAGGGAGCCTCTTCCAAGAGGTGGCACTAGCGAGACGGTTCTCTTCCTTGTGAGATACCTCTTTGCACACTCTTATTGTGAGAACCTGACTCAGCATGACTTACTGTGCTGACAAGCATAAGAGCAGTGGCGTAACTAAAGGCTCATGGGCCCTGGTGCCAGAGTTCAGCTTGTGTCCCCCCCCCTTCCCTCAGCGCTGGTGCACCTAGATTTTCTGCCGGCCAAGTCAAAAATTGAACACCCTCCCCATGCCAAATTCTCACCCTAACCTTTTCCCTCCTAACATTACGTATATCACTACAGAACATACAGGGCTACATTCACACGACAGTTGTTTTTGCGGCCTCCGATCTGCTTATTTTGCGGCTCAGATGCTGACTAGACATGAGCGAGCATACTCGTCCGAGCTTGGTACTCGTTCGAGTATTAGGGTACTCGTAAGTACTCGCAGCTCGGACGAGTATCTCGCCATACTCGAGGAAATGGCAACTTCCGCATCGTGCTTTTTTGTCTGGGTCGCAGACTAAATAGTCACCGTTAACAGGGTGTCAGTGAGTTCTACCATAGTTCTTGCACGTCACATTCCCAAAAAAACAAAATATAAAAAAAAAATTTATTTTTTCAGTTGTTTTACCTCAGTAATACAAATCCATTTTACTCAGCTGCGTGTAACCTTTCTGTGTGTCACAGTTCAGCACATTCGCTCCCATCCGTATATACTGTCCAGGTGACACTTTCTGTACGTCACACAATACAACCAAGTCATTTGCTACCAATATCATCTACCGCTCGATCCAGAAAACTCTCTGTGCGACATTTCTCTGGGTCGCAGACTAAATAGCCACCGTTAACAGGGTGTCAGTGAGTCCTACCATAGTTCCTGCACGTTACGTTCCCAAAAAAACAAAATATTTAAAAAAATTATTTTTTCAGTTGTTTTAGCTCAGTGATACAAATCCATTTTACTCAGCTTTGTGTAACCTTACTGTGTGTCACAGTTCAGCACATTCGCTCCCATCCGTATATACTGTCCAGGTGACACTTTCTGTACGTCACACAATACAACCAAGTCATTTGCTACCAATATCATCTACCGCTTGATCCAGGAAATTCTCTGTGTGACATTTGTCTGGGTCGCAGACTAAATAGCCACCGTTAATAGGGTGTCAGTCAGTCCTACCATAGTTCCTGCACGTTACGTTCCCAAAAAAACAAAATTTAAAAAAAATATAAAAAAACAAAATATTAAAAAAAATTATTTTTTCAGTTGTTTTAGCTCAGTGATACAAATCCATTTTACTCAGCTTTGTGTAACCTTACTGTGTGTCACAGTTCAGCACATTCGCTCCCATCCGTATATACTGTCCAGGTGACACTTTCTGTACGTCACACAATACAACCAAGTCATTTGCTACCAGTATCATCTACCGCTCGATCCAGAAAACTCTCTGTGCGACATTTCTCTGGGTCGCAGACTAAATAGCCACCGTTAACAGGGTGTCAGTGAGTCCTACCATAGTTCCTGCACGTTACGTTCCCAAAAAACAAAATTTTAAAAAAATATAAAAAACAAAATATTTAAAAAAATTATTTTTTCAGTTGTTTTAGCTCAGTGATACAAATCCATTTTACTCAGCTTTGTGTAACCTTACTGTGTGTCACAGTTCAGCACATTCGCTCCCATCCGTATATACTGTCCAGGTGACACTTTCTGTACGTCACACAATACAACCAAGTCATTTGCTACCAATATCATCTACCGCTCGATCCAGAAAACTCTCTGTGCGACATCTCTCTGGGTCGCAGACTAAATAGCCACCGTTAACAGGGTGTCAGTCAGTCCTACCATAGTTCCTG
>ONZH01003980.1:0-41934 GCA_900303285.1 Rhinella marina
CCCATCACGCTCCTTCTTGGTCAAATAGCCCTTACACAGCCTGGAGGTGTGTTTGGGGTCATTGTCCTGCTGATAAATAAATGATGGTCCAACTAAACGCAAACCGGATGCTGTGCTGTGGTAGCCATGCTGGTTCAGTATGCCTTCAATTTTGAATAAATCCCCAACAGTGTCAACAGCAAAGCACCCCCACACCATCACAACTCCTCCTCCATGCTTCACGGTGGGATCCAGGCATGTAGAGTCCATCCGTTCACCTTTTCTGCGTCACATAAAGACACGGCGGTTGGAACCAAAGATCTCAAATTTGGACTCATCAGACCAAAGCACAGATTTCCACTGGTCTAATGTCCATTCCTTGTGTTGTTTAGCCCAAACAAGTCTCTTCTGCTTGTTGCCTGTCCTTAGCAGTGGTTACCTAGCAGCTATTTTACCATGAAGGCCTGCTGCACACAGTCTCCTCTTAACAGTTGTTGTAGAGATGTGTCTGCTGCTAGAACTCTGTGTGGCATTGACCTGGTCTCTAATCTGAGCTGCTGTTAACCTGCGATTTCTGAGGCTCGTGACTCGGATGAACTTATCCTCGGCAGCAGAGGTGACTCTTGGTCTTCCTTTCCTGGGGCGGTCCTCATGTGAGCCAGTTTCTTTGTAACGCTTGATGGTTTTTGCGACTGCACTTAGGGACACTTTCAAAGTTTTCCCAATTTTTCGGTCTGATTGGCCTTAATTTCTTAAAGTAATGATGGCCACTCGTTTTTCTTTACTTAGCTGCTTTTTTCTTGCCATAATACAAATTCTAACAGTCTATTCAGTAGGACTTTCATCTGTGTATCCACCTGACTTGTGCCCTACTTTGAAGAACCTACAACATATTTTCAGTTGTTTCACACTTTTTTCTTAAAGGGAACCTGTCATCAACTTTATGCTGACTGTACTGAGGGCAGCCTAAATTAGTGACAGAAATGCTGATTTCAGCTGTGTCTCTCTCTTGAGCTAAAAGTAAGTGGTTGCTGAGAACCAGCATCACAAACATTGCAGCCTAGGCCTGGAAAAGAGTCATATCTACCCGGGAAGAGTCATGGTTATTCCTAATCCCCTGCTCTCCCCATCCACCTGCTGATGATTTGCAGTTCTCTCCTAGAGAGAAAGGGAGAAAACTAGGTAGAAGACTGTCAGTCACCAGTAGGTGGGCAGGAATTCATGAATAACCATGACTCTTCTCATGAAGATTTGACTCTTTTCCAGGCCTAGTCTGCAATGTTTGTGATGTTGGTTCTCGGCAACCACTTACTTTTAACTTATAAATGACATACCGCTGAAATCATCTCACCTGTCTCTACTTTGTTCTGCTGTTAGTACGGGCAACATAAAGGTGATGACAGGTTCCCTTTAAGTATATAATTCCACATGTTTTAATTCATAGTTTTGATGCCTTCAGTGAATAGTGAATAGTCATGAAAATACAGAAAACTCTTTGAATGAGAAGGTGTGTCCAAACTTTTGGTCTGTACTGTAAATCCGTACACAATTGTTATATGATGACTCATCGTTAACACGGTGCGGTGGGAATACTTTTGATATCGCCCACTGACATTAGCTGCACCATGTTAGGCCAAGGAGCCCTTTTTTAAATAATAAAGTGACTCTGCCCTGAGACAGAGTCACCGGGGATCACTGGACTCAGATCCTGAGTCACCCGAGCAGGGCAACCCAGGAACCAAGCAGCCGGAAAGGCAAGCTCCCGAAGGAGGACAGGGGATGAGCCCCAATGCCCGAAGGCACGTGTGCACAAGCACACAAATATGAGCTCCCGAAGGAGGATAGGGGATGAGCCCCAATGCCCGGTAGGCAAATGTGCACAAGCACTCGATGCGCTCAAGTCTGGGACCAGCACAAGATACCCAGCTCTCAATCGGACCACGTGTGCCGAGTTCCGCGCCTCCCGGAGGAGGTTGCAGCCCAACACACAATGTGGCCTCCAAACACACACTCTGGCGCACACTAGCTCCTGCCTAGACCACAGACTACACCTAGTGTGCAACCAAGGTCCAAGTCACAAAGCAGAGCGACCGGGTCTCTAGCTTAGCAAAGCAACAACAAGGCACCGGCGCCTGCTGCCAATACTGAGGGGTTTTTATAGTGAAGCAACCAATTAACAGGGCGGTGCTTCCTGTGCAGGACTGGCGGATGTGACATCATCTGTAGCCTCGAAGTATGGGCACATGATCACCTCCTGGCGGAAGTGACATCACAGGCAGGGTCAAGGTCGGAGCTTATGACCACTTCCTGTGTCCGAACCAAAACAAAGTGTCTCAAAGCGACAGTGTCGCAACTAGACTACAAGCGCGCGCGTGCACGGCGTCGGTGCCCGCGCCTTACAGTACCCCCCCCTCAGGGCCCCCCCTCCTCCTCCAAAAGGCCACAATCAGATCTGGGGCATTCAAATTATCCTCTGGCTCCCAGGTCCGTTCTTCAGGACCGAATCCCACCCAGTCCACCAGATAGGATGTTACACCTCATATAGTCCTAGAGTCAAGGATCTCCCGTACCTCGTACTCGGCCTCAACGGTTTCTGGCTCCTCTTGTAAAGGAGGAGAGAACCTATTCAGCCGTACAGGTTTGAGAAGGGAGACATGAAAGGAATTTACGACTCTCCATGACAGAGGCAGTTTAATACGATAGGTGACTGGGTTAATTCGGGACAGTACCCGAAAAGGACCGAGAAACCGGGGCGCAAATTTCAAAGACGCCACTCGGAGCCGAATGTATTTTGAGGAAAGCCAGACCAGATCTCCAGGCGCGAACTCCGGACCGCTGGAACGTCTGCGATCAGCATGATGCTTCATTTTGGTCTTGGAAGCAGCCAAAGAGGACTGGGTCTGTTGCCAGACATCCCGCAGATGTGCGGCGAAATCCGCAACAGCGGGCATCTCTGCCGTGACGGGTAAAGGAAGAGGAAGGCGGGGGTGTTGTCCATTCTGGACAAAGAAGGGGGTTTTTCCCCACAGCATCGGACACAGAATTATTTACTGCAAACTCTGCCCAGGCCAACAGCTCAGACCAGTTGTCGTGCCTTGCGGAAATAAAATGTCGCAAGTAAATTTGGAGGGATTGGTTGAGTCTTTCTGCCAAGCCATTAGTTTGAGGGTGAAAAGCCGAAGACAGATCCACATCAACCCCCAGTAGATGGCACAGCTCCCTCCAAAACCTAGCTGCAAACTGAGGACCTCTGTCGGAAATAATTCGCCTCGGTAACCCATGCAACCGAAAGATGTGGCGAAAAAATAATTCCGCCAAGTGAGGCACAGAAGGCAACCCTGGCAGCGCAACAAAGTGGCATACGTGGGAGAATAGATCAGTAACGATCCAGACCACGGTATTTCCTTCCGAGGAAGGGAGCCCCGTCACGAAGTCCATGGCGATGTCCTACCAGGGACTCTCAGGGACTTGCAGCGGCATCAACAAGCCCGAAGGTCTCTGGCGGACCGGCTTATTACGGGCACAGGTGGTGCACCCCAGGGTAAAAGCCCGAACATCCCGACTGAGACCTGGCCACCAATAGTGCCGAGAAATTAATTCCATCGTTCTCTTGGGACCCGGGTGTCCAGCCAGACGAGAGTTATGACCCCAAGAGAGGATCTCCTCTCTGCGAGCGGGTGGCACATACGTCTTACCCGGAGGCAGCTGGCGCAGACCAATAGGGTTCACAGGTAGAAGCTTCTCGGCAGGAATGATGGGGCGAACCTCAGGCTCAGTACCATGGGCATCAAAAGAGCGGGACAAAGCATCCGCTCTGACATTCTTGTCCCCGTTCACAAAGTGTAAAACAAAATTAAAACGAGAAAAGAAAAGAGCTCATCTCGCCTGTCGAGCGTTAAGCCTCTGAGCAGATTGGAGATACAAAAGATTCTTGTGATCGGTGAAGATCACAACGGGAAACCTGGCCCCCTCCAGGAGATGTCTCCACTCCTCTAAAGCCAGTTTGATGGCCAGTAGTTCCCGATCTCCTATGCAATAATTCCGCTCAGCAGGATTAAAGGCCTTGGAGAAAAAACCACAGGACAGTTTAGTCCCTTTGCCATCCTTTTGGTAGAGAAAAGCTCCAGCCCCTACCGATGACGCATCCACCTCCACGAAGAAGGGGCGTTGGGGGTCTGGACGATGAATCACTGTGGCCGATAGGAAGGCCTCCTTCAGCGTAATGAAGGCATGCTCCGCCTCCGACGACCATTTACTAGGATTAGCCCCTTTGCGAGTCAATGCAGTGAGAGGGGCCACCAGAGAAGAGAAATGGGGAATGAACTTCCTATAATAATTGGCGAACCCCAGAAACCTCTGGACCACCTTTAAAGACTGCGGTTTGGGCCAAGCCATGATGGACCTGAATTTATCGGGGTCCATCTGAAGCCCCTGTGCAGAAACTATGTAGCCAAGAAAGGCCAACTGGGTCTTCTCGAACTCACACTTCTCTAATTTGGCGTACAAATGGTTAATCCGAAGGCGGTGCAACACCTCCTTCACCATCGGCCTGTGGGTAGATAAGTCTCGAGAAAACACCAGAATGTCGTCTAAGTAGACCACCACAGCAGTAGTCAAGAGATCCCTGAATATGTCGTTCAGGAAGTCCTGAAACACCGCAGGAGCATTACAGAGGCCAAAGGGCATAACCAGGTATTCATAATGACCGTCTCTGGTGTTAAATGCAGTTTTCCACTCATCACCCTCCCGAATACGGATCAGGTTATATGCCCCGCGCAGGTCTAGTTTGGAAAAGACCGTTGCGCCCTGAAACCGATCAAATAATTCGGAGATGAGAGGAAGCGGGTATTTATTTTTTACGGTGATGTCGTTAAGACCCCTATAGTCAATACACGGTCGCAAGGACCCATCTTTTTTAGAAACGAAAAAGAAACCAGCCCCAGCAGGGGAACTGGATTTTCGTATGAACCCCTTCTCAAGGTTCTCTTTGATATAAGCTGACATAGCTTCGGTCTCCGGTATAGACAGAGGGTACACTCTACCACGGGGCGGAGTAGACCCCGGTACCAACTCGATGGCACAGTCGTAGGGACGATGTTTGGGTAGAGTGTCTGCCCCCTTCTTACAGAAGACGTCAGCAAAAGCCGCGTATTGCGCAGGTAACCCCTGGAGTTCAGCTGGAAGGGGAGGTGTCTCTACAGAGATCACCCTCGTCATGCACTTGTCCTGACAGTGAGGGCCCCACTGTTTGACCTCACCGGTGGTCCAATCCAGTGTGGGAGCGTGTAGTCTCAGCCATGGAAGGCCCAAGAGGATTGGGTCCACAGACTGAGGTAATACTAGGAGTGAACTGATCTCCTTATGTAAGGCTCCTATCTGGATCTCGACAGGAACTGTGCGGTGTGTGATGCACCTGCCTAATTTAGAACCATCCACCACCGTGATGTTTATACTGGTGGCCAAAGGTTTGATAGGAATTCCGAGCCTATGGGTCCACTTACGTGAAATAAAATTACCAGAAGCACCGGAATCAATAAAGGCTCTGGTTGGCGTGGTCTTACCATTTACCCTGATCGAGACGGGAAGTGTGCATTTTGTGGAGGTTTGTACGATCTCACCTAGGGGAATACCTCCCACTGACCCTAGGGGCGCCCGTTTTCCCGACTTCTGAGGACAATGGGGAGCAATGTGGCCTGGTTTCTTACAAAAATAGCAAACCATCCCAGACCTGCGGGGACCGAGTCTGTCTATCTCCATAGGTTCTTCAGGTGGAACCGCAGGCCTGGAAAATACCGGAGCCAGCCGACCCTGTCTCTGCTCAGTAGCTTGCTCGAGACGGCGTTCGGACAGACGGCGGTCAATCCTTATGGCCAGATCAATGAGACCCCGGAGAGTACCTGGTCTCTCTCTACCTGCCAGCTCGTCCTTGATGGACGGACTTAAGCCGGCGGAAAAAAACTCGCTAGCAAGGGAGCATCTTGCCATGCCAACTCGGACGCCAGGGTTCGGAAACGGATGGCGTATTGTGAAACCGAGTCCACTCCCTGGCGTAGTTCCAGAAGACAGGAGCTGGCGGTAACCAGAGGATCAGGTCCCTGAAACACCTCTCTAAAGCAGGACAAAAGGAGAGGTAGGGAGGACACACAAGGATCACTTCTCTCCCATAGAGGGGTAGCCCAAGCCAGTGCCTGCCCGGATAAGAGGAATATTATGAATGCCACTTTGGTGTGGTCATCCAAAAAACTGTCCGGGTTCAATTGAAAGTGGATCAGGCACTGACTTAAGAATCCCCGACACTCCTGTTGTTCCCCACTGAAACGTACGGGCAGAGGTAACTTAGGCGGTCGGTGAATCGCCATGGAACCTTGCGGACATACCGGGGCAGCAGCGGAGTGGGAAATAGCGGCAGCCTGCTGCTCCACGGCCTGCAACCGACCGTCTAAGGTGGACAGCAATTCCGTGCTAGACGCCGAGATGGCGGCAGCACGTTGCTCCATCTCCTGCATGCGTTGTTCCCATAATTTAACGTATGCCTGCATGGAGGGAGTTAGAGACATAGCACCGGCGGATCCCTGGCCGGTGCCTACTGTTAGGCCAAGGAGCCCTTTTTTAAATAATAAAGTGACTCTGCCCTGAGACAGAGTCACCGGGGATCACTGGACTCAGATCCTGAGTCACCCGAGCAGGGCAACCCAGGAACCAAGCAGCCGGAAAGGCAAGCTCACGAAGGAGGACAGGGGATGAGCCCCAATGCCCGAAGGCACGTGTGCACAAGCACACAAATATGAGCTCCCGAAGGAGGATAGGGGATGAGCCCCAATGCCCGGTAGGCAAATGCGCACAAGCACTCGATGCGCTCAAGTCTGGGACCAGCACAAGATACCCAGCTCTTAATCGGACCGCGTGTGCCGAGTTCCGCGCCTCCCGGAGGAGGTTGCAGCCCAACACACAATGTGGCCTCCAAACACACACTCTGGCGCACACTAGGGTTCCGCGCCTCCCGAAGGAGGTTGCAGCCCAACACACACAACTCCTGCCTAGACCACAGACTACACCTAGTGTGCAACCAAGGTCCAAGTCACAAAGCAGAGCGACCGGGTCTCTAGCTTAGCAAAGCAACAACAAGGCACCGGCGCCTGCTGCCAATACTGAGGGTTTTTTATAGTGAAGCAACCAATTAACAGGGCGGTGCTTCCTGTGCAGGACTGGCGGATGTGACATCATCTGTAGCCTCGAAGTATGGGCACATGATCACCTCCTGGCGGAAGTGACATCACAGGCAGGGTCAAGGTCGGAGCTTATGACCACTTCCTGTGTCCGAACCAAAACAAAGTGTCTCAAAGCGACAGTGTCGCAACTAGACTACAAGCGCGCGCGTGCACGGCGTCGGTGCCCGCGCCTTACACAGCATGGGCACGTCTTTGAGTCTGTGTGTAGGAGGAGGAAGCGCTAACTATGAAGGGGCATATATCTAAGGGTATTTTCTTTCACACTAGTGCATTTGCCTGACACAAACGGGAGAACGGCCAGCCCCATTAACAATAATGGCAGACGACGCTGATCCGGCCGCTATTTGGCAAGAATGACTGGAATTGGAAGGACAAATACTGCAGAACAGCCTGCAGGATCACCACCACATATGTGAAAGTAGCCTAAAGCAAATTACTGTGAAGGGGCACATATCTGAGAATACCTTCACTTGTTTGGGTCAAGTTAGAGGCGTGGCCTAGCATGAAAGAAAATTACTGCAGCCCACTACGCACGCCCACGTTGTCCTTCTATACTTTTTTCATTATTGGCACTCACTGCTGGTATACATACAATACAGTACACTAATTTTTTAACATGTTTTTACTTTTCAAATATATTGTAAGTTAACTTACTCACCCTGCCGTATCGCTGCACGGATCTCAGTAAGTCGCTCTGGGCATTTAAACTTCAGATCGGACCATTTCCGCTGGATCTGGCCCGGGGTCCGCACTGTGTCAAAACGATGGCGCAAGCCTCGGATCACCTGCTGGATCACCTCCTTTTTATGCTGGTTCGGGTGGCGGTGTGTGCCATCGTAATCCTGCCGGTCCATCAGCCGGATCATGTATTTCCGCTCTCCAGAGCTAAATGATGAGGATCGCCTGGATGCAGCGGCCTATCGTTGTACGTGCCTGCGTATTACGTAATCGCTAGACAATAGTACACTGAGGATTCGTACGCAATTTGTACAATCATGTGTACGTGTTCAAAGACGTTGCGTACCTTTTAAAACTGAATGTTCGTTATTAGTGCGTGAATGCTCACTAAATGCCACATAATAACGTATATTTTGCACGCAGATTCAACGAATATATTTGTCGAATATACGAATCTTATGAAACGTTTGACGAATGTTCGACGAATAAAATTTTTAATGATTCGCTCATCTCTAGTGTAGACATTTGACCAGTTGGTGCTGAAAACTGATAATGAGAGACTAGACAAAGAATATACTGTCACCTTCCTTTGGACTAAAACACTGTATCTAGATTCATCATTGACCATACCATGCTGTATGTTAAAAGCATATGAGAAAAGTATAGTTGTTAGAATGCTTGGCTGGTGGTTTTGTGCCATGATGGGAACACCCTGCACCCTTGCTTGACCTTGACTAATACGTACACATTCTATAACCCATATCCCCTTCCTTTGTGTCTCAAATACCCCATATATGGACATGTGATTCCAATAACAGCCTCATGTCACACCAATATACCACACCAAACATGTGAGTTCCTTTCCAGTAAATCTTTATGGCTGTACAACAATTTAGATGAAGACAAGAATGGATTTATAGTGGGGATCCTACCTCAAAATATGGTTGAAGATTATGTTATTTTAGATCAACAGAGGTGAGTTACCCTGCCCTAAAAGTTAAATATTGTTGGACCAATTTATATTTACAGCTTAAACTGCTTTTGTTGAGTTTTTTTTGTCTATAATGGTATAATTAACCATTTTTACTTTACAATTATATCACACCTTAAGTGTGTTAACAGCAGGTACAGGTCAATAGCTATATGATCATAAAAAGATTTATATCATTTACTTCATCCCCTATATAAAGGTACCATGAACACCAATGCAAGTCAGTCCTGCGGAGACCTTCACATGCCAACATATCAAGTAAGCAGATCAAGAGAAGATGGTTATTAGAAGAGACAAGGGATGATATGTGTATTATTTTATTTAATAAGTAGAATAATTTGTATTTTTAGAGAACAAACTAGAATCCTGAACAATGAGTCTTACTCTGCTGACGTTAGCGTTGCTTCTCTGCACAAGTTCATCTTTTTCATTAGGCATCGATGGTGGTAAGATATTTTTCTTCTTGAGTATTACAATTTTTTAGATTTCAAAATGTCTATCAATACTGCAGTGATTTTTTAACTAGATTTTACATTTTATGTGCTTCCCCCATTGAGATCGGTGGAGAAAATACAGTTTTGTACAAGGGCTCTTTGAGTTCACCAGGAAAAAATAGTTTTCAGGGTCTGACTTTAAAGACAATGTGCAGGTCCACTTTTGCATAGTAAGTTTTGCTCTTAGGATTGAACAGGGCATTACACAGGGCATATTATCAATAAAAGCTCTAGGCTTTTTGTGAATTGAATAGACCAAAGTGGTTGACTCCAGTAGACTTTTGGTACCTTGTTCTGTTCGGGACCCAATATGGTGACAGAGTCTGGGCTGACTGGAGGATCCACTGATATTCTGGTGGGACCCTATGATTGGGTATGGTCTAAAGCTAGAGCCCTTGTTAAACCTGTGTGTACGTGAAAATTCATCTGTTCTCATTCATTTACACGCAATACAATGATAAAATCTTCCTTTACAAGCAATAGTAAATGTGGACTCCATAAATACACAAACATATGTAAATGTGTCTGTGCTTTGTGCTAAAAAACAAACTTGTTACCCTAGCAATACTCTACAGGTTTCCAGTCTCTAAATGGAACCAGTAAATAACCTATTTGTGCACCTTGGCATCCATGTATGTCACAGGGGCAAAAGACGTGTATGGAGCAGGCTTAGGAACTGTGCCTGATTCAAAAGCGGTGTGTGCTGGCTGTGTTACCCAACTTACACTCATGTGCAACGCTGGGATTGGCGGTAACTCTGCCATTGAACTCCTCAGATACCATGGCCAATATTAAGGGGGGAGCTCCCTCTGCCCCATAACTACAATGAGTGGTTGCCAGAGCATCTGGGCGCCTTGCGAAGATCCCCCAGCCCTGCCATGTTTGGACTTATATAAGGGCGGAGTTAAAACAGAATTATTGGACGGAATGCAAAACGGAAGCCTTTAAGAGTTATTCCGTTTTGATTCGTCATAATAGAAGTCTATAGGCAAGCATAACGGAAAACAAAGTCCTGGTCATTACAGGATTGGGGCCACTTTAATTATTGAAATCTGTAGTGACTGGTTTATGTACATTATCTGAAATCTTAACCCTTCAATGATAAACAGCACTAGAGACTTTTATTAGCCTATTATTTTACAGTCAACACAGACAATTACATTATTGGAGATGCCAAGGACAGGACAATGGGAGCCACTTCCATTTTCTGCATCCCAATCTATATTGAACACAGTGCATAAAAGATTAAGTGGTTGATATTGGAGGGTTCTCATATTTTGGATATTAGTGTAAGAGGGTGGCTGTCAATGTTCCCCATCATGTGCATGTATGTTGGAATTTAATAAAGGAACCTTTGTCATAAAGTACAGTAAATGATGATTTGGGAAGGGATTAAAAATTTGCTACAGATGAGCTCTTAGGTAAGAGGGCACTGCCCAGGTGGGAACCACCAATCCTTTTCAATTTCCACACTATCATACACATTACTGTTAAGTGAAACTGTGAATTTTTGGACAGGAAAAAATGGATTGGGTATGACATACGGATTTCAATATGTCTAATTCTTTGTTCCCTGACTGAAAGGTTGTCAGGGAATAAACAGAGAAATCTAACAGTGACTTGTTCTTATTACCTAAATATACTGTATACATGGAACATACATGTTCATGGGGGACTGAGGTGAGGTACTGTAGCTGTTGGCTCATTGTATGGCCAGCTCTATACCATTCTATAGTACTCAGTGACTTCCATTATAGCCTGAGTAAGATAAGAAAACACTTAAAGGGATTGTTCATGAATTTTTTTTTTAATCCCTCCTGTATAGTCTGTCAAGGGAAAAATAGTACTTGCTTCCTGCTACTTGGTTTCAGCTCTGTGGCTCCCAGGCTCTGTTCACCGCACTTCTGTTCCCCCATGTAAATTTCTTGTGTGGACTGGCTCACATGTGCAACAGCAGCCAATGACTGGTCCCAAGCGGCATGTGATCCAGCGGTCCAGGGGTGCATGCAGTGTCGGAATGGGGTTCTTTGGCCTACCAGAGAAATTATTATAGGAGCTCGACTGCTATATCACGATTCTAAGGGCTCTTTCACACAAGCGGTTGCCGTCCGAGGAATCTGCTGCATGTAAGAGAGCCAAGCGCGTGCAGGAAAGCAGAGACTCGGAGCAGTAACATGATTGATAATGCTTTGTGCCTCTCTGTGACAACTTTATCTCACTGTGATTTTCTAGTAAAAAGATCATAGAGAGGCACAGAGCATTATCAATCGTGTTAATGCTCCGTGCCTCTGCTGTCCTTCACGGGGCTTGGCTCTCTTACACGTAGCGGATTCCTCGGACAGCATCCGCTCGTGTGAAAGAGCCCTAATAGGTTTTGATTAATAAAATAAATATACCCTTATGGTAAGTGATTGGCTCCAAAGGCAGCTCTGAATGCCTTTTTCTCCTGGACCTTTGGAGTCCACTATAATATGAGAGCCTGGGCCCACTGGTACTCTGGTGGGCCAGTATGACACTGGGTGCATGTGACCCTACCCATTCAGAAAGTTTAGTTATAGGGATTAGAAGTGCTTTGAAGACAGCCTGGGAGCCAAAGAGCCAGAACCGAGTGGCTAGAGTTCCATTGTTGACCCAGCCTTGATATAACTTGCAGAGCCACCGGTCTGATAGTACTCCAGGAAATAAAGCAATTACAGCATTATGGAAATTGTATCTAGTAATACTCTACATCCTTGTTACTCCTTATCACTGCTTACAGTAACTAGGGAGATTTGTTCATGTTTTGGACTCTTCCCTTATCAGCTGTCACCTGGCTTTCTCAGAATGGGATACAGATGTAGAAAACATTAACTTGACAGACACTTAGCATATGAAAAACACTGTATTACTAATAACTGGCTGAGTAGAATATTTAAACTGCACCTAAATTTACAAATTAACTTTACTGAAACCTACTCTAAGTATGACTAAAGGAATTTATGTCATATACTTTAATCATTCACTTGCATTTAGAGTTGGTTTCAATAGAGTTATTTAGTAAATTTTAAGTTTTTTAAGACTTGATAGAAGAGAAGAACTCAAGGACATATGTAATGCTCTGAAAATGACTCCTAGATATAAAATCATTCCAAAGTTTAACATGCATAGTACAGTATTTAATGTCTAGATAGACAGCCAGTATGTTAAATGAATCTTATCTGAAATAATAATGATGTTGCATCTTTTACCACAGTGCGTAGCACGGATATCCAGAATTTTCTAGTGAAGTCAATATGTGATGATACAGGTATGGTAAGCTTTTGTTAGAGATGATGTGTTCCTTATGTTCTACATACAATACATGATACCTACAGTATAGGGATAATATTCATACTCTATTCATGGCTCTGTATCAGTTCTGGAGTTGTAATATAGTAATGTTCTTCTATAGAGGATTCTGTACATCTATGTGCTCCCGTATTTAAATACAGTTGTTATTTGCCCTCCATGTCCTGCTTTATGCGCCATCAGAAGTTGTATAGTTTCTCCCATAGCAGCCAATGGAGCCTGAAATATTGCATTTGTGTTGACTGATCTGTATCAAAGCTCCATATGGGTATCATTTTCTATTCTGAACTCATAGTAAGGAGGACTGGTTCTTAATCAGGAAACGTGTCTTTAACATACACAAAAAGAATATAATACTGTACCTATCTGTAGAGCTCATTCAGAAGCACATAGAACTATTGAACGCTATATGAAAATATATGGTCAATCTATGGCATCTATTGAGAATCTCTACAGTGACCATTGGTAAAATCTATATAAAGTCTAGTAATGGTTCAGGCAGCTCTCTCCTCTAGATAAATCAGGCTTGTTGGATGCCAGTACCCAAGTGGTTACTTTCCATCCACAATATGATGCATACACAAATATAAAGGAATGGTCAGCACTCCAAACTGCAGGTAATCATCATAACGAGCAGGCTCAACCCTATTACTGTTACATAGAGTTTATTCTGCAGAATAAAATGATACCTGTTATGTGAAAATGAGCTGTGGCGTCCCAAAAAAAAAAAAAGACTTTCTTTCTTTATTCAAAGGAGGGCTTCCATGCACCTCAGGGGTGGGGCCTAACCACTTAATGCACCTAAGCTTTCCAGTGCTGGCCACACCCCTCTGTACACTGAAGCCTTCATTTGAATAAAAGTATTTTTTCCAGGGAACAATGCTACCGATTGTCACAACACAGGTATAATTTTAATTAGCAGGATCAACCTAGCCTAGTTGATGCTACTGACAGGTCGTTACAGCTTCATGTCAGACAAAACAATGTGACAGACGAACACATTAAACTTGTACTACTCTGTCTGATGAAGGACCTAGGTCTGAATAAGTGGTGTTTTGTGTGACATGGAGCAATAAGAACTAAGTTCACCTGCATTTTGGAGTTCTGACCCTTTTGTATGTACCGTATAATTGTCCTTGAGGGAAATAATAAAGCCTTATGTTGTAGGTGTTGCAGATGGATTGGTATGATGTCCCCATATTCAATTAATTCTGCCCTTAAAGCTACTGGAATACACAGAAACGTTACCAATTATCAAAACCTAAAACCTTTAACTGGCAAACAGAATATGCAATGTACGTAAACTGGGAATTATCTAGAAAACATAATTTATAAATCCTATGGATATAGTTCAACATGGATACCATCAATATGTACGTAATGGAAAAGTGTAAAGTTTAAGGCCTGATTCACACTGCCACGCATCGGTTTTTGCAGGGCAGCATATTTGCCAGGTTGCTGCCAGATCACATAATCAATGTGGCTGGTGGGCATTCCGGTAACATCAGGCAATGCCAGATCCAGAGAGCTCTAGCAGGCAGTGTGAAACAGGCCTAAAAATTGAATTTTTCATTTTTTTTCTCTTTCAGATGGATTATGTTCAGACTTGGTGTGTGCAAGTAATGAAATAAGGGTGATACTCAGCGTAGACACGTTAAAGGCTAAGGGGATTGATATTTTAAACATTCATCTTCGAGACAGAAGGTGTACTGGATTTCGCTATGATGATAAAAATGTCTATGTTACATGGCCTCTTGGTGAATTTATCTGTGGAACTTCTCTTACTGTAAGTATATTACATCGGTCAGCTAGGGAAGAACTAACGGTGGCACTATATAATAAATGCAAACAGGCAATGGCCATCTTGCATGTTCCCATGTTCCCTCCAGCTTACATACAGTAAGGAACGGTATAGCTTAATGATAAGATCACAAGATAATCACAAGATAATTCTCGTATCTAGACGTTTGTATCTGCCATTGCTACTGCACCTCTTGTTGTAGGAAATTGACTATTCTAACCTAAAGGGGTTGACCAGCTTCTAGCTTCTGTTGTCGAATGTGCCATTTGCTCATTTTCATAAGCCATGCTCTCTTGTTGGGCAAGTTTCTGTGCTGCCCACTTAGAAGTCCAGTTAATAAGATGGCCGCTGATGGAGGGTCATGTGACTAGACACATTACTTGGCTGCCTCCATTCTAACACACTGCAACTGCATTTAACTGGCAACAGTGCAGATGGCAGGTGCAGTGGATTTGAATGGAGAAAGCTGAATGATTTGTCTGGTCACTGGACCCTCCATGAATGGCAATATGGATAGGACCTCTGTGTGGACAGCACACAAGACTTTTCCAATATCGAGCATGCCTTATGATCGAAATTGGTGCAGAACAACTGAAATAAAATAACTGAAATAAAAGAAGAAAATAAAAAAAACTGTTAAGATAAATAAAAAATGTAAACTAGGCAATAAACAACAAAAAGAAAACAGGATGACAATGAGGACGCACTAAAAAGCTATAAGGAAAAAAAAAATCATGTAAGGAAAAAAACTAATAAAAGCAACAAAGCTGGAGATAGAGAGGCTCATTGCCAAAGAAAACAAACCCTACAATTATAATTAGTAAAAAGATTAAAATTGAAAGTGAAAATTGAAAGTAGTGTGGGATTCATTGTAGACGGTGATGAATAGAAATTGAAAGCAAATTTATTAAACGAAATCTGTCACTATAATCTTGGTCCATTATGTGCAGTAATGCATGAGTAATACCATGGAGAAGGAGTCCGAATCGCCATTTTTTTATTTTCCTATTGCCTCCTGGACTGTTGTGCTAACATAATAGGGAGGACTCCTAGCGAATGCACAACAGTCCCGACAATGCATTTCAGCACAGCTCTGATCACTGACAGTGGAAGACAGGGGCAGTAGGGATCACTTCTCCAACAGAGATTTGGAACAAAACTTAATGGCTCCTTGGGGCTGGTGTCTTGCCTACATTCCAACTTAGCTAACCCCAGAAATCAAGAACTCAGTCTTAGTGAGGGACATGGTGGTGGCATGGAAACCGGTCAGGAAGGCCTATATTAAAACAGATGATGTTGTGAGAGCATCCTAAGTTTCCCCAGGGGAGACATGTTATGTTTTCTGGAGACTGTAGAGCAAGAGGGATAGTTAGGGCAGAACATCTGATGCATGTGGAGGAGAAAAACTGGTTGTCTCCCTGGGAATTGCAGGAAAGATACCAATTGCCAGATTCCCATTTTCTACACATCATGCACGTGATGGCTTTCTGCAAACATAGAGGTCAAGACTTATCTAAGGAAGCACTCACAACCACCTTTGACGATATAATAGGAATCACCCTGCGTATGGTGTCGCTTTTGGGTCTTTATAGAGCCATGTCTGGCAATTTTGTGAAAGTATTACCATACAAGCTCTTCACTAAATTGGAAGAAATCACAATGGACACCGAAATCAGGGAGAAAATTTTGGAGGGTGGGGCAAAGGTCTGCTGCTATGTCATTAATGAGAGATGGTGGAAATCCTACTTCAAGATGATGCATAATGCCATATATGGTTTTAATTTCCCCCCGCCTCTCCCAGATTTCCAGAGTGTATTACCCATTGCCCCAAATGTAAAGACCTGGCCTCAGATTTCTGGCATGGTATTGATAGCATACAGTATATTTGAAAATACTGGTCCATCAACCTCCCTCTAGAACCTCAGACACTACTATTCCATTACATTTACTTACCGATACCCCAACCCCCTCGTGTCACTCTCTTTCTTCACTCGATATTGCTGGTTGCCAAGAGATCTACCTCCAAACCTGGTATATCAGCAGGTTAATTCTCAACTGTGGATGTTGCTGAGGTATGATCGGATTGAGGCAGAGAGGCATACAGAGGGATCAGCCACCAAGTTCTTCCAAAAGTGGAAGACCTTCCTCATCACCAAGTTTAGTCCCACCGAAATTTTGGAGGTGGTTAAACCATTTCAGTATACCTCCTGGTACTTTATTTCTTCTCTAAAGGGTACTTTAGGCGCCCTGCAAAACCCCTGCCCACACTTTTTTTTCTTTTGTCCCTTTCCCCTTTTCTCTTCCATCAGGTGTCCACCTTGAGCTGAATATATGTCAATGGGCAATTGTATATTGTTACTTGTTCCCCTCCCCCTCTTCCTTTCTGTTCTGTTGTTGAAAATGTTTCAATAAAAAGACTCAGAACAAAAATAGTGATCTGGACTACTA
Organism: Rhinella marina; assembly: GCA_900303285.1. Classification (NCBI taxonomy): domain Eukaryota; kingdom Metazoa; phylum Chordata; class Amphibia; order Anura; family Bufonidae; genus Rhinella; species Rhinella marina. The sequence goes on from ONZH01003980.1 coordinate 16,948, forward strand.
ACTACTCGTGTTACTGCAAATAATAGTCCAGATTCCCTTTGAGCATTTTTCCACTGCATTCCCAGAGTTAACTGATGCCAGGTGGAATTTAGAGTGCCAAAATGTAAACTTTGTCCATACTTCTGAAAAGTGTCTTGCATAGCTCAGATCTCTGCTTTTTTGCTGCAAATTAGTAATAAATTTGTCTAAGCTGATCTGTGCCAAAATGATGGAGCAACAGAAAGACATAGTAGAGCTCGGGTGGATTGAAAAACGAATGATTACAGTAATGAATGGTGGATTATTTAGAAACAAGATTCCTAAGGGGAGATCTAATAACTATGAACAAATATATCAAAGGTCAATATATGGATCTCTCCCATTTATTGAACATGGACTGTAACTAGGGCTGGGCGATTAATCGAATTAATTTGATTAATTCGCCAATTGAAAGCCTTACGATTTTATTTTTTAGGAAAATCGTGAACTCAATTTTCCTAAAATGGCGCCCGCCAGATAAAATAAAAAAAATCTCTCACCTGTCCTGTGCCGCGGCTCCGCTCTGGTGTCCGGCGCTCCTCTTCTTCCCCGGGGCCGCGCTGCACTGTCCTGACCACGTACAGCATCAGGACGTAGTACGCGCACTCTGACCTGATGCTGCACGCAGTCAGGTGACAGTGCAGCGCCGGGAAAAGAAGACTGAGGAGCGCCGGACCTGGACTGGAGCCGCGGCGCAGGACAGGTAAGGGATTTTTTTATTTTATTCTTATGGTGGCCTAGTGGGCTGTTCTGGGGGCTGAAGGGGGCACTACTGTGGGCGAATCTGAGGTTTCAAGGGGGCACTACTGTGGACTAATCTGAGGTTTCAAGGGGGCACTACTGTGGGCTAATCTGAGGTCTCAAGGGGGCACTACTGTGGGCTGATCTGAGGTCTCAAGGGGGCACTACTGTGGGCTGATCTGAGGTCTCAAGGGGGCACTAATGTGGGCTGATCTGAGGTCTGAAGAGGGCACTACTGTGGGCTGATCTGAGGTCTGAAGGGGGCACTACTGTGGGCTGATCTGAGGTCTGATGGGGGCACACTGGGCTGATGTGGGGTCTGATGGGGCACAATGGGCTGATGTGGGGTCTGATGGGGCATAATGGGCTGATCTGAGGTCTGATGAGGGCACAGTGGGCTGATCTGAGGACTGATGGGGGTATAGTGGGCTGATGTGAGGTCTGGTGGGGGCACAGTGGGCTGATGTGACTTCTGATGGGGGCACAGTAGGCTTTTTTTATTTATGTTTTAATATTTTTAATAACATAAGAAAATTGAGATTTAAATCGTGAATCGTGCAAAATTAAAAAATAAAAATAAAAATCGAGATTTTTTTTTGGCCATATCGCCCAGCTCTAACTGTAACTATAATACTTTAGAGAAAAAGAGGTTTCTACACCAACATAAAAGAAGATTTTTGGTTACTGTAAGAGCAGGGGCTATGGAAGTCTACAGCGTGAAGCTGTTATGGTGGACCCAACAGACGAGTTGAGAAGAAACCTCAATGCATTTCGTGAGCGTGACAATGTTATAGGTATATTGCTCGATATCTGGATTTGTGGATTTGGAATCAGGAAGGATTTTTTTCCCCCTAAAATTAGAAAAATTGTTTTCTGTCTCATTAGTTTTTTTTCGTCGTCCACTCAATCAAACTTTGAAGTATAATGCACTGAACTGGATGGATGGGTGTTTCTTTTCAGCCTTAAAAACCATGGGGGTCATTTATGATTAGATATATGCAACTTTGTGACACATATTTTTCACAGATTTGGTCGTAAAGGGATTTCGCAGTTGAATCTGTGACTTCTTCCCCATCCACACTCTGTATGCCAGTTCTAAAAAAGGGTGTGGCATTGGTGGGGAAGATAATGGGCCGGCCTGTCTTTATTTATAATTTTCTATGCCCGTTTTAGGCATAGAAAGTTATCTAACTATACGCCAGCTCCCTTGCTAGATTTAGGCCAGCAGTGGATGCATCTAAGTTATATAGAGGCTGGCACTTCTACATAACTTAGGCACATCAAACACCAGCGCAGGGGTATTAAGATCAGTCTTAATAAGTGACCCCATATGTAACTATATTATTATGTCATGTCAACAATCGAGAATAATGACGGGTTAGCTATTATGAATTTTCTGATGAAATATGATATATTTTTTAGGCCACCAACACATATGGAACATATGAAAATCAGATATTCTTGCCACCAACTGGAATTATCTACAGAGAGATTTATGTCATCAATGTCTTCTGTTCTTATCACCTTAACTACAATGTGTCACTTCCAGAGGGTTTGCTTCCTGATGTGAGGTATAAATGTTTCTCAATATTATTATTGCTAAACTGCTTCTGTAGGATGAGGGAGATCATGTTGTCATATAGCCTTGAAACCTTTTGACCTTGCTTTTAGTTGACCACCATTTATTGCATATGGTTAGGATTCATGGGGTACTACTTTTTCCTTATGATAATCACCTTATAGGGGTAAATCATATAGGTCAGGAAACAGGAAGAGAAAGCTGTACCTCTGATGCCACCAGGTGTAAGGTAGCTATCCTATAACTCAATGTTTCACCTTTCAAACAGGACTTGGAGCATAACTTGGATAATAGGTAAGAACAGTCGCGTAGCGTGGGTTGCCAGCGCCCGGGGCAAGCCAAGTATTGTGCCCCCCAAACATTGGACACGCATCTTTTTAAAAACCTGCAATCCTAGGTAACACTGCAGACAACACAGTGATAATGAGTACAGATAATGAAGTAGATGTCACCTGAATTGTCCTTCTCTTCTTCAAGCAACACACAGCAGCAGCGCTGTAAGAGGAAGGAGGCAGAACCAGCTTTAAGACCCTCGCACAGAACGTCCTGATGCTGGCTAGACTCAGGATGTTAAGACAAGGGCATTGTGCATACCATGGCTTATGCCTGTTATGAGTTCTGGGGCCGCCCACCCCTGCAATGCACACAGTGAAAATTGTTTGCATTGTTGTGGTGAGAGGCCCTAGAATTCAGAACAGGCACAGTGTGACCTGGGGCCAGTCTGCGGCACTGTGGGTGTATAGAGGCCCTCAGTGGCTTAAAGGGAAGGGCCGATTTTAGCCTTTCTGCTGTCCCTGGTGTGGAAAATTCTCAGTCCAACAACTCTCCCAGCCCTACTGTTACAGAGGACCTGTCACCTATCCTGACATGTCTGTTTTAATAGCGTCATGCATTCCCCATGTAATAACAATTCTGGAGCCTCTATTCTTATAGCTCTATGTTGTGCCATTCCTTTATTATTTCTACTAGAAGTTATGAATGAATTGCTAGCAGTCTGCAGTAAGGGTACAGAGGGGAGGTACCTGCACAGACTCACCCCCAATTTGTTACCACCCCTCTGTACCCTTACTGCAGACTGCTAGCAATTCATTCATAAATTCTAGTAGGAATAATAAAGTAATGACACAACATAGAGTCATAAGAATAGATGCTCCAGACTTGTTATTACATGGGGAATGCATGAAGCTATTAAACCAGGCATGTCAGGAGAGGTGAAAGGTCCTCTTTAAAGAGATATTTGGATTGACATTACATACATCTCTACAAAACATACAGGTAATACAGTGCCTCATACCTCTTACATCCAGTGACGTCTCCTCTGATGTAAATGTTCTCTTTCCTCATCTTTTCCTTTCCGATACCAGACCGCCATGATGATTTCTTCCAGGCGTGTCTTGTTTCTGCAGAATTTAACACACAGACATCTTAGTTTCCTCACTTTTCTATCATCCTCCCCTTGCTTGTGCCCCAACATTGTCATCCTGCTGCTACCTCCAATACTATGCCCACTGTGCTCCCCTATACTATACTGCAGACAACAGTACTATGCAGATAATCCCCCCAATAGTAATAGTGCTTCCATACTGTCCTCAATAGTAATAGTGCCCCTATCGTACCCCCAATAGCAACCCCATTAGCAATGCCCTTCATATTGTGCTTAATAATAATGCACCCAAAGCACCCCTAATATTAATAATGCCCACATAGGGACCCTAGTAGAAATAGGGCACACATAGTGTTACCAGCAGTAACAAGACCCCTCGATAAGGCCCCTATAGAGCCCACAGAAGTAATAAGTCTGATCTACAAGGCACCCATATAGTGCCCCCAGTAGTTATAATGCCCCCTGTAGTAACCCCAGTATTTATAAAGCCCCACTGCAGTGCCCCCTGTATTATAACTAGAGATGAGAGAATTTAATATTTTGAAATTTGTTCACGCTTCATTTGGTGGTAAAAGGTGAATTGCGTTATGGATTCCGTTACCACGGATCATAACGCAATTCTATGACGGAATGCATAACGGAATGCTTTTAGAAACATTTATGGCTTGCATTGCATTGTCAATGGGGACAAAACTGAACTGAAGAGCAAGGAATGCTCCTGAAAGCATTCCGTTTCGTCTTCATACCGGAGAGCAAACCGCAACATGCTGCGGTTTGCTCTCCGTACTGGGTATCCACACCAAGACGGATCCGGAATGACCCCCAATGCAAGTCAATGGGGACGGATCCGTTTGCTGTGACACACTAGTAAACGGATCTGCCCTCCATTGACTTTCAATGGAGTTAATTCTGGATCCGTTTAAAAGATGTTAAAGGGAACCTGTCATCACCGAAACACCCCCTGAACTAGAGTAAGCGATGTATACTGTAAGTGATGCTGATTCCGAATATGTAAGCTTTATCTTCATACTCACTTCCATTCTGACGCTGTGCTCCCACAAACCAGCAGTAAAATGCACTGAGTGGACTCTTCTTTGAGTCCTCTCCATTATGCGAGTGAGCACTGGAGTCCAGCGAGTGCATTTTACTGCTGGTTTGTCAGAGCACAGCGTCAGAATGCAAGTGAGTACGAAGATAAAACTTACATGTTCAGATTCAGCATCACTTACACTATACAACACTTACTCTAGTTCAGGGGGTGTTTCGGAGATGACAGGTTCCCTTTAAAGATAATCCAACCAGATCCGTTCATTACGAATCCACAAGGTTGTATTATCACTACAGATTCGGCGGGCCCCTTCACCCGCCGGATCCGTAGTAAAGGCTAGTGTGAAAGTAGCCTTAACTGGATGAGAGGCCTTGGTCAGGAGATTACTTTTCTTTATGGAGAGCTTTTTACATATGGTTATGCATGGAGGGGGTATAGAATAGGCTTCTGGTGACAGTGTAGAGCAAATAGAGAAAGATTTTGTAGAGATTTTCCTCCTTAAAGGGGTCATCTGAGAGCATAGAAAAGAAAAAGCAAACATAAAATAAAAATCTATGCATACAACTAATCTCCTCCATCAACACCGTTCCATTTCTGAAGCTCTGGAAGTCCCAGTCTTTTTACAAATTTTGGGAGCGATTGTTTCAGTGGTCTTCTTATGACATACACAAGTCTATGATCTACAACATTATTGTAGAACAGGCTGAAAAAGTTATATGTTTATTTACCATAGATCAATGACTTGAACACTTTGTATTTCTTTCTTATAGCACTACGTACATAAAGATTGAAAACATGGGACAATTCAAGGTGAAGATGGCTGCCTACACAGACATTAGTTACACAACCCCATACGCTGGCCCTGTAATTAGCCTCTCAACAAAATCTAATTTGTATGTGGGAGTCCACATCGAAGATGAGATCTCAGGGTACAGTCTTCTGATGGTAAATTGCTTCAGCACGCCGAGCAACAATTTCCATGACCCTCTACAATATCCCATCATTATAAACAGGTGAGCTCATAATCAGAATACATATATCAGTCCAATTGTCTTAAATGGAATTTGATGTCTTAGTGATACCAAGTGTATAACTGAGTGTATCATTTTTGGAATCATACTCAATGATATGAGGATGGAGTAAGTGATATAATAGCGGAATGTGTTCCATTGCTTTAAAGTGAAGAGTGCACAACTTTTGACCAACATTTCCAACTACATTAAGTACAGGATGGTTCCACATTTATAGCAGGGCTACAAGAAAAATCCAGATTCTCTGCAACTGATTAATGAATTTCAGACTGCAGTGTACAGCAGTCTTTTTGTCTTCAGAAGATGCGTAACATAAAGAACAGTTTTCCCCTCTCTCGTCTGTTTTAAGAACTACTTTATTCCCCATGTATAAACTATTCTGGAGCATCTATTCTTATGACTCTAAGTTGTGTTATTCCTCTGGGTTGTAACCAGTCAAGGCTGTGTCCCTGCACCTAGATATTGTCAGACTATGTAGGGACACACTCTCAACTGGAAACACCCAGATGGACCTTTAGAAGAATAGACGCTCCAGAATTATTATTACATGATGAATAGTACTATTACATCTCTGGAGAGGTTACAAATCATTTTTAAAGCGACAGAGGCATGACACATTTCTAATAATGGTGCCTTTTTGTGTGGGAGGAGAACGCCTCAAGCACTGGGGCTTGGGTTTGAAGTTTAGAAGATCTACCCTGATACTGGATTTTGAGCTTCTCTATGCATCTCACCAGTATACTGTACTCTGTTTCTTTATTCTAAGCACTGGCCTTCATTCTTCCATACTCTTAGAATCATGGCACAACTAGATGTGGACACATGCTGCATTTTTTTTGGAAGAAAGTAACCATGTTTTTCTTTAACAACCCCTTTGAAATGTTTTCCTATGTTAGTGTGCACCAAATGGTTTATACATATTTTTTTTCCCTAAGATTCCATCAAGCAATTATATTTGTCAGGGCAGTATATGCCAATCATCCAGTAAAAGGGAAAGAAAGAGGTCACCTTGAAGAATTGTTTTGACAAAAATGGCAGCTACTGTAGCACTGTGTACTAGTAATGTGAAAAATTACTGATTTCCGACACTAAATGCAGTACTACTTCACATAGAGGACATCAACATCTTTAATATTACCTTTCAGCTGCCCCAATCCGCAAGACACTACTATTAAGATTCTAGAAAATGGTATTTCCACTAAAGGGAAGTTCTACATTCAGATGTTCAAGTTTGTTGGTGACTACTCCTATGTATACGTTCACTGTCAAGTCCACCTCTGCCCCAAGACATGTGTTCCTGTAAGTATTGTGTTACAGTTGTTAATATGCTGGCTCCTCTAAAATTGACCCAATGTATGTACATTGCAATATTTCAAATATAAAATAAAAATTAAAAAATTAACTAGATGACATTGGTAACTGTAGCCAGTCTTTCATCAATGTCAGTACTTTTATTATAAATTAAAATTTCTTTGTACCTACCCTACCTTAGGTAAGTGATCTAAATGATCAGCTGGCCAACTATAGAGTCTCACCGAGAGCACACGTCGGAAGAAAGTAAGATTGGACATGTTGCATTACAACATGTCTGACCCTATGTTCCTGAGCCATGATGACAGAGGGCTCTTCCTAGTTTCTTATAAAAAAAAATTCACCCTGCAATGCATGAGCTTGTTTTAAAAACAATATATTTTATTCAGGATTCTCAATTGTCCTTAAAGGGGTTATTCAATAAAATATATTGATGTTATCATTTTCAGATCGGTGGAGGTCTGACAACCAGAATCCCCACCAATCAGCTTTTAAAAGAGGCTGGGGCACTCTGAGAGCACCGTGGCCTCTTCCTTGGCATTGTGACATCATCTTACATTGTTTCCTGGCCTAGTTGCAGCTCAGCTCCATTCAAGTCAATGTACAATGTAGATGTGCTCACCAGAGCTCAGTGAGCATGGTGGCTCCCTGAAACAGCTGATCAGCAGAGGTGCTGGGACTCAGACTCTGCTGTTGTGGATAGGTCATCTTTATCAATTCCTAGGTAACCCCTTAAAACACTTGGACAGTCAATAAAAATAGGAGACTATGGGGGGGCGGAGCCACGTCGAGCTGCTGCATGGACGCGTGTGAGCTCCTCCAGTACACTGGACTTTAATCCCTTATTTATGCACCCCGACTAAACTGAAATGGGGAAAATCAGCAAGGACAAGAACAGGGAAGCTTCTGACGCCACCCCTGCGAAAGGGAAGCAACCAGACATGGAGAAATACCTTAAGAAAAAGGCACCGCTCGCTGCCGCTGTAGCAGCCAAGATGGCGCCGTATCCCGCGCCACCCTCAGATGCTGAGGATCTCTCTGACGCGGGCAGTATTTCAGACGCCTCAGAGCGCCGGAGTACAAGTAGAGACCCTCCGATCTCCACAGCAGTCCTTCGGGAAATCTTAGAAACAGCTCTTTTGCCACTAAAGAAAGACCTGACGGACATAAAGGAGGACCTGCGCCATCTTGGCCATAGGGTGGTTGCACTTGAATCTACACAAGAAGCCATACTCACCTACGGAGTTAAAACAGGTGAAGTCCTGCACTCACACAAGACTCTATTGAATGAGGCCCTACTCAAAATAGAAGATCAAGAAAATAGAAGCCGGCGCCGAAATCTGCGTATTCGGGGCCTACCTGAACTGGTTGCGCCGGAAGACCTGTCTGCGGCCGCACGTGAGATCTTCGCTTCATTGCTGGGCCCTGATAAAGCGGCGGTGATTGTGATCGAGCGTATTCACAGGGCTCTCCGACCGAAACCTAAGCCCAATGACCCGCCGCGCGATATAATTTGCGGCCTTCTGAGCTATGTCGATACCGCAGCAATTCTGAAGAGTAGCAGGGAGAAAGGGTCTATCAAGTATGTGGATGTGGACATATCGCTTTTTCAGGATTTGGCGCCCTCCACGTTAGCTAAGAGACGCTTGTTTCGCCCACTCCTAGAAGCTCTTAGAGCCTCGTCTACCCCATTTCGATGGCTCTACCCATTTGGCCTGGCCGTTCTCAAAAATGGGCGACAAGTGACCATTCGGACCCCTCAAGATCTGAAGCTCGCATGGGAGACCCTGGGCATCCCGCCGCTGGAGATTCCGTCCTGGATGCCTGCGGATCAAAGCCCTCCGGTACCTGTTCCTCCGCAACCAGACTCCTGGCAGGTGGTCTCCCCAGGGAAGGCCGGGAAACCCAGCAGAGATCGCCATTCCAGATCCAAGACCTGAGTGAGTCACTCCTGTTTACCATTTGCAATTTTGCCAAAGAGTCCAGTCTTTGCTGACTGTGCACATGTGAAATCGGGAAATTCCCCGTTTGTGGCTGTTTGTGCACCCAGTTTTCCATGATGGTGGACTTTTCCCGAGACTGACGGTGTTTCAAGCTCAAGCTTCACTCTGATTCTCAGCGTCTTTCAACACCTTCTCTGGGACTCGTAAGCTTGGACCTTTTGAAGTGGACCCTATCCTTCCCGTCTTTCTGGAGATTAACTCATCTGATGTTGTAACTATGACGGGGTACCTCATGGGTTAAACTGGTTGTTCTCCTGTTCTTCCAACATTATCTCCCCCTTGTTTGTGGGGTTTTGGTTTTGTTCTTTTTTGTTTTACTTTGTTCTTATGATCAACCTTAACTCAGCCATTTTCTCATGTTCTATTCTATTTAATAGCTGGGATTGATCCAGTATTACTCCTGTACGGATACACTATTTGTCTGTTGGTCACTGTTAGACCACAGACAACTCTGTGGACCCCCCCCCCTCCTGGGTATCTCGCCACTCATGGTGTCAATGGGAGCGGCAGATCGCTAACCAGGTGCTCCGCAGAGTATTGGTCTGTTCTTTCACATGTTTCTACTGTCATTTCCCCCCTTTTTCCACACCGCATTGCCCTTCTTCTCTCCTACTGTCCCTCCCATTCCCCCTGAGGATATTATGCTTTAATTTGCTCAGTACATACATGTTATGATGGCATCTATTATTGTATCTTCCCTGAATGCGCGGGGTCTGAATGAGCCGAGGAAACGCTCTCAAATCAATGCACTTTTACACAAGGAAAAGGTCTCTATCGCCTTTTTCCAAGAGACACATTTTAAGTTGGGAAAGATTCCTACTCTTCCTCCAAGAAAATTCTCCCAATGGTTTCACAGCACATACTCCTCAGCCAGCAGAGGGGTCAGCATCGCGATTCACAAACATCTACCATTTAAACATACCGCGACCATAGCTGACCCTGATGGGAGATATTTATTTGTTAAAGGCTCAATTGCGGGTAGACAGATAAATTTGGCAAATCTGTATGCCCCCAATAAAAATCAGGTTCGTTGGCTCGTTTGGACCCTTAAACTTTTATCTTCCCTAAAGGAAGGTATTGTGGTGCTAGGGCGGGATTTCAATCTTCCCCTGGAACCAGACTTGGATTCTTCAACGAGGAGAGCAACAGTGTCTTATCGAAATTTGGCTAGGCTTAGGGGTGCGCTAAAAGATGTGGGGGTTATTGATGTTTGGCGGTCCTTGAACCCGGCCACATTAGATTACACTTTCTACTCACATGCCAGGGCCTCCTTCCACAGACTCGACTATTTGTTCTTATCCTCTGCCCATATTGCACTTGTTACAAAAGCTGATATTGGTGTTATTACCCTATCAGATCATGCTCCGATTTTTCTACATTTATGTCTCAAAGAAATTCCCCAGAAGGAATGGTACTGGAAGCTAAATGACACGCTGATAGCAGATCCCTCCCACATGGGACAGAATAAAATCCAGATTGCAGGAGTACTTTCAATTGAACGCAAATGACCAGGTTTCACCAACAACTATTTGGGAGGCCCATAAAGCCGTTATCCGGGGCGAACTCATTGCGCTAGGGTCCCATGTCAAAAAACGCAGGTTAGAGAAGCTTAATAATCTTCTTTCCCGAATCTCCAAGTTGGAAATAGCTCATAAACAGACTAAAGCTAGATCTATTGCCCAAGACCTTCTCTCCCTACGCACTGAGTTGAAATACTTGATGAATGTCACCTCAGCTAAAATATTGCTTCGCTCCAAGTTTAAAGCCTATGCCCATGGAGATAGAGGGAATAAATTGATGACGGCTGTTTTGAAAAAACAGCAAACTGATTCCTTTATCACATCCATTAGGGATGCCACGGGTAAATGCTACACCTCCACCCCTGATATTGCGAAAGCATTTCACGACTTCTATGCTGCTTTATACAATCTCTCTAACACTCCCCACTCTCCTCCCCCTGATGTCTCAGATGCCACTTCCACTTTTCTCTCATCCCTTACGTTACCCAGGCTTTCCATCACCGACGCAGATAAACTAATGGCCCCTGTCCAGGAAGCTGAAGTCCGAGAAATACTTTCTTCTATCCCATCTGGTAAAAGCCCAGGCCCTGATGGGTTTTCGATACAATATTATAAAACATTTAAGGATACACTAATCCCCCACTTCGCTGCATTTTGTAATTCTCTTTTACAAGGTCGTTCTCTCTCTGCACAGGCTTTAGAGGCACATATAACAATTATATAAGGAAAAGAAGGACCCGTTGGATTGCGGGAGCTACCGCCCGATATCTTTGCTCAACACAGACATTAAGTGGTGGGCAAAGATTTTGGCTCAACGTCTCCAGAAATTTCTTCCCTCCCTGATTAACGCAGAGCAGGTTGGCTTTGTCTCTGGCAGACAGGGGAAGGAGAATACTGTACGCCTGCTTCGCCTCATCTCCTGGGCAAAAAAGACTAACCACCCATTGGCACTTCTCAGTACTGATGCAGAGAAAGCGTTTGATAGAGTCAGCTGGCAATTTATGTCAAAAGCCTTAGGTAGCTTTGGTATACCGGAGCAATTCGTACAAGCTATTCTTTCACTTTACACCTCCCCGTCTGCCAGGGTCAAGGTCAACGGAATTCTGTCCCCTTGCTTTCAGATACGCAACGGCACCAGGCAGGGCTGCCCCCTGTCCCCCGCACTATTTGTCTTGGTGATGGAAACCCTGCTTCAAACTATCAGACAGGATCCTTTAATTCAAGGGATTTCTCTTGGGTCATGTACACATCTCACAGCAGCATTTGCTGACGACCTCCTGGTTATGACATCCAATCCCCTGAATTCTTTCCCCAGACTGTTAGAAGTATTTAAGACATTTGGTTCCTTATCTAATTTCAAAGTAAATTACACAAAATCAGTAGCCTTAAATATTAACTGCCCTGCTCATGTTATTAACCAGCTGAAACTCTCCTCCCCCTTCTCCTGGGCGTCTTCTACCATCCAATTCTTGGGGGCTCACATATCGGCGAACCCCGAGAATCTTTTTACTCACAACTTTGTCCCCCTGCTGACGTCAGTACGCTCACAGCTTAAGTCCTTGAAGATCCCTTTCATCTCGTGGATAGGTAGGAAAAACTTCCTGAAAACATATATTATTCCCAAATTCCTATACCTTCTCCAAGTACTCCCGATTTGGATACCCTCTTCTTTCTTCTCTGAGGTACGCAGGGTTTTTTCCCTCTTCCTCTGGGGGGTAGAGCTCCAAGGATAGCTTACTCCCTTCTTACTAGAGAGAAACGATTTGGAGGCTTCGGGCTTCCTGATCTGCAGCTTTACTACAAAGCAGTACATATGGGCAGAGGCCTCTCATTACTTACCTCACAGTCATTGAACCTTTGTTCGGATATGGAACGTCTTCTTCTATCAAACGCAGAGAAGATGATTTTTTGGGGTACTAGAGTCGCCCCGAGCGGTCGCACCTCTGACCTTGGTATGCTGAGAGGTACTCTGACTGTGTGGAGTGCCTTTTATCACTCTAAAGACCTACAATTTCCCCATCCTAATATTCCATTGGCCCTTATACAGACACATCTACACCCTAATATCGCAGCGCCATCTGGGGCATGGGCACTTTTACATGATACCAATCTAGTGGATATCTCTGATGCAGATGGCTCTATCAACTGGACCAGGGTCCAGGACCTTTTAGCGGCACGACATATACCTTTTTTCCACTTAGAAGACCTTCGTAGGGACATTAAGAATATCACCTTCCCGCATGAGCCTACTAGAGACTTAACTTGGGAAGAGAGGGCTTTGAGTGCCCCACGAGAACCCAAGAAATCATATATAAGCATTTCCTTTCTTCTATACCTACGAAGCCTTATTTTCTGAGTGCATGGGAAAAGGAGCTAAATATTTCTCTCTCTGAACCCGAAAAGGCCTTCATTTTGGCCCATTCGCATGGCTTCAACCGGTGCATCAAAATACAAGAGAACTCATACAAGCTATTGACGAGATGGTATAAGACTCCGGTATTCCTGCATCGGATAAACAATTCGATTCCGGACACTTGTTGGCGTTGCGGGAAGGACCAGGGCTCATTGTCGCACATCTGGTGGTCTTGCCCACGTATTGCGGCCTTCTGGTCAGAGATATCCAGCTCAATTCATCAGATTTGTCAGACGACAATCTCCTTAGACCCTAAACTAGTGTTATTATGGTGCCCCAATGACAGTTTTAAACCTTCTAAACATAGCCTACCGACTATGTTGCTCACCGCTGCAAGACTCCTTATCCCTTTCCTCTGGAGAAGCGAATCCCCCCCTACTTTAATAGCATGGCAGGAAAAAGTGGACCAAATATATAGGTTCGAAGAATTGGCCCACTGGGAATCACATACTAGAGCCAAATTTCTAAAAATATGGGGCCCTTGGAAGTCTTTTAGGAACTTCCCTTGATATTCCTTTCAATGGGAAGTGTTACTTTATCTCTCCTGTTTTCCTCGTTGGAGATCCTTCATATATTCTGCATATACCTAGCACCTGTATGCTCTTTGTAACCTGTTTTAGTTGAATGCCATATGTCATTTTCTGATATATCCTCGTACTTGATGATGTTAGCCATTAACAGTGGAATTACTTATATTTTTTCCTCTCGCCCTCTCCCTTTTCCCCCTTTCCTTCCGTCTCCATCCTTCCCTCCTCCCATCCACCCCCGATCCATTGTTCCTACATTCTTAATCCCTAATTCCTTCTCGCAATGTCTCTCTTTTTCTCTATTTTTCCTTTATTTATATGGACATTGCTCATTATTGTCTTTATATGGAAGATATATATGTAAACGGTCCATTTTGGTAAACTCACTATGTACCTTTAGCTCACATGTTTTATCTTCTGTATTGCAATTTCTATTTCTTCAATAAAAAAAGAATGAGTAAAAAAAAAATAGGAGACTATGTTAAGTCTCATTGAAAAAAATAGGGTGTCCCTGATTTTTTGTAGCTCCATAAAGTTGTGCAGATTATATAACTAAGATGTATGTTTCTCATGTTACAGTTCACAGTAAATGCAGTATTCGGACCGATATTACTCATATTCTCTATCGTTTATTATGGTTTTTCAGCATAACAAAAAAAAATGTGTCTGTCCCTGACCATAAGTTTTGGGTATGTTTCCCACAAATAAAATTTGAGATGGGCCACTGTGTCTTTAGTTCCCCATGGGCCCGGAGCATACTTAGATACTTTTCCGATGTTTGTGTCACTAGGCAGGTTAAAATCTGCGATTATGGAGCGACAATTGTAAGAAACTTATTAAGAACCTGGCAAAAGAAGGTGGATCAAGCAAACCCAAGTTCAATCCATTCATTTATTGACATTGGACTTGATGTTTTGACTCACAGGTTGTTAAAGACAAGAGACTAGATCCATTCTTAAAGAATGGTTTAATCACAATATTTATACATTATTTCACTCTTTTCTACCAGGAAGTTTATGGTTTCATGAAGTTCATGCACCTTCTCTTAGAGGTAAGGTAGGTGAGGAGTACATAGAACACACATCCTTATATCTGATTATTGACTCTTGCAGGCATGTTCTAGCAGCATCAGGAGCAGGGGAGCCAGTGATGGTGTTCCTGATGTGCAAGGAACTTTAAGCATTGGACCTATAAGAATTGCAGGTATGCTACTATTTATAATACTATTTATACAAAATGAATTTTTGGGAAACTGTCTATACCAATGTAACATAGTAAATAAGTTGAAACAGATATGAAAAGCAAAGAAAGACAATAAAGATGGTGCTAATCATAAGTAACAAGTCCTTGTACTGGACTTACATACATAGAAGCAAATATTTGCTAAAAGTAGCAACTAAGGATGAGCGAATCGACTTTGGATGAAACATCCGAGGTCGATTCGCATAATGCTTCGTTTGAATACTGTACAGAGCAAGCGCTCTGCACAGTATTAGAATGTATTGGCTCCTATGAGCTGAAGTTATTACTTCGCTCATCCCTAGTAGCAACCTTTTCCAGGTACTTACATATCATATTTAGCAAGTATTATTTAGGGCAGTGTTTCTCAACAAGGATCCCTTGAACTATCATCAGGGTTTCCCCAGAACACAGCAACGACAAAACCTGTCACTTTGCCAGTAGGGAATGCAAATTAACCTCAGTCTTAGCACAGCAGTCAACATAGCACTGGACAAAAATTAAAGTGATTCTCCGGGCTTTTAATATCGATGACCTATCCTCACCCCCTCTGATCAGCTGTATAAAGGGAAGGCGCGCATAGTGTTCTCCAGTGGAGTGTGAAATTAACTGTCTGTGTTCAGCAGGTTTATACCCTTTCAGCCTCTCCCACCAAAGATGTCCAGTGTGCAGAATGCATTTTTCTAAGATAACTAAAGATAAGATAAGAAAGATAAGATAATTAAAGGGTACAAGACCAACTAGTGTTCAATTAAGTATATATATAAAATACCCTTATAATACACCACCCTACACCAATTTTTTTAAAAGGGTTTTCCATGAGTACAAAACTGAAGTTTCAGCTATATCGTATTGGTGGAGGTTCAACTCCTGATGTTCCCCGCTGATCAGCTACTGATGACTTTTCCTGAGGATAGGTCATAAATATTATCAGGACCATGGTTATTGCATTACAGGGGAAATTTAGCATTACACAGCACCTATTGAAATCCATTGGGCTATCAGTATATGTTTGAAGTAGCCAGATCTTGCCAAAAATAAGAATGAACATAAATGTAACATTTAATCATTTTCATCTAAATGTACCTTCCAATATTGGTAACATAAAGATATATCAATAGTAGAGATGAGCGAATCTATTCGCCGATTCGTAACGAATCTTGGAAATTTTTAGCTGCAAAGCGAATCTGAATATTAGGTGATTCGCTTCGGCTTTGTACGCATTCGCTACGTAGTTTGTCCTATAAATTATATGCTATTGCTACGTATAAGTTACTGTTGCGTACAAATTCAATTTATTAGAGAAATTTTATTGTTAGTTTGTTTATCGTGTGCAAAAGCCCAGGAAGAAAGCGGTCACCTGACCTAGTGGGCAGGGCTTTCTCTGATTGGCTCAGGCTCAGTAAACCAGTGACGCATCACTTCTGCTGCGACTGCTGAGACGAGCAGAAGCACTGTGTGTGAAGTTCTGAGACTCTTAGACCTGTTTTGCGAAAATTGGGGTGTAATTGCTCTGGGAATCCATATTACACATATCAGGGATACTGCAGGGCAAATGCAGGGCCAGTACAGGGCTAGTAATTAATCAAGCATGGAGAGTCAGGGAGAGATAGGGAGAGACAGGAAGATACAGGGACAAAGACCAGCTGCAGGGCCACAGAGTGAATTGAAAAATGTCTGGAATGGATAAGCAAAAGGGGTCCAGTTCCAGCCAGACTTTGAGCTCTAAAAAAAGGAGAAGGTGGCACAGGGCAGCACTGCCAAAAGACCTGTAGCTGGAGCATCTACTAGTAGTATTCGCAATACTTGGCCGTTGTTCCACCAGGCTAACCCACCAAGGCGCAAAATTGTAGTGGAGGAGAAAGTAGATGAGGTAGTGGAGTGGATGGCACGCTCATCTCAGTCTCAGCCGGATGATCTGCTGTCATCTGCTGATACAGTATCCATATGAAGCCAGGGGTCAGACTCAGAGCATTCCTCCTGCTCCACCATTCCTCTCCAGCAAAGCCTGTCATCTTTGTACGCAGTTTGTACGCTTATGCGTACGTGTTCAAAGAGGTTGCATACCTTTGTACCTGAACGTTCGTTATTAGTGCGCAAATGTTCACTAAAAGCCATATAATTACGTATATTTTGTACGCAAATTCAACTAATCTATTCGTCGAATATACGAATCTTAGGAAAGGTTCAGCCAATTTTCAGCGAATAACATTTTGCATGATTCGCTCATCTCTAATCAATAGGGTTTGTGTCCTCCTTGTGTTGGTGACTTAATCTTCAGAAATCTCTCTTTTTTTCTTGAGTCTATGGATTAAGAAGACTAATGTGTTATGACTTCCTTTGTCATCAAAAGCAAAAGTTACTAATACTATATCTGTCTTTATTTTTTCAATAGATTTTGAAACGGGCAGCGTTGGTAAGTTTTAAGACTTTATTCAACTGTTTTACCTTGTTTTTTTGTCTTCTTAAAGGGGTTTTCAGGGAGTTTTATACTGAAGACCTACACAAGAGATTATCACTACCTGATCGATGGGGGTCCAACACCTGGAAATCACGATCAATTGTTTGAGAAAGCAACAGTGCTCGTAGTAGTGCTTGGGCCTTCTCTCATCACAGCGCCATACATTAAATAGCAGTTGTGTTTGTTATTTGGTGTTTGGTATGGGGGCATTGCCGATACTCCTTGAAGCTCAGCTCTCTTTGCTGCACCATCTGCACTTTTATTAACAGGGACAGGAAGTGAAAACATCATCAAGCCTCGTCCTGTCAAAGAGGAGAGGGTGCGGCAATTGCAAAGAAAGCAAAGGATCGAGGAGTAATGGCAATGCTCCTATTGCCCCTAGAGGCTCATATCCACACATTAAAACATTTTTCTCAGCAATGTGGGTACATATGAAAAAAAGGAAGAACATAGGTGACTTCAGCTGGTATATGAAGGCCATGTGACTGATAAGCATGATGTTACATGGCCTAGGCAAAGCTACAAAAGGCCATGGTGCTACTGTGAGAGCCAGTTCCTTCTCAAACAGCTGATTGACAGAGGTCCCTGGTGTTGGACTCCCACCCATCAGATACTGATGACCTATCCAGAGGATAAGTAATCAGTGAAAACCCCTTTATGGGACTTGCACCTGCAATCATCTGATACTGTAGTGTTTTACAATGTCTAATACTTCTGAAAGGCACTCTATTATATCCTGACAGAGGCCTAATATAATAGTGGCCTGGGCATGAAAGGCATGGGATTCTTCATTAGGTCCATAGCTGCCTTGCCAACTACTCAGTACTTGGCAATTTCATTTGCGGGTTGCCGATCGGAGGACAGAAGAGAGCTGCCGTCTTCTGGCTAACTGCTCGAATGCCGCAGTAGCAATAGACTGCGGCATCTGAGGTACTAAAATGCAGAGAGCAGAGTTACCTGAGATCCCGGCAGTTAGAACTGCATGCCAGCTGCACAAAACCACTGGCACCTACAGGCGATGGCATGGGCCTAACTGTTGAGCCCACACCATTGCAGTGACATAGTATTACAGCACTGAACGGGGCTAATGTAGTTCTATTCTTCTACTAAACTACTATATATTGTAAGGATATTGATTGCTTATGCGCTGTGATTAATTATTATCTACTTTTCTCAGGCAGGGCTTCCGGTTTCAGCGTACTCGCTATGATAAGTTTCGTGTTGATAAATAGGATGCTTCTGTAAGAATGAGAACTTTTATTTTTGGAGGTTTTTAGTAATGAAATTCTAAAGCTGCAAACAAGCATAATTGCATTTATAGTCTCAAAATGTACAAAATGTTAATTTTAAATCATAAACCGAATATAATAAATGTTATTGCATCTGTTTTGGTCGTGTTCTTTCCTCATTGTCTAGATGTAGTACATACCGTACCTCCCAAGTGAAGCATAAAGAGGGAGAATATGTAAAATTTCTTCACACTAGGCCACGCCTTTAATTCAGACAAAAACATAACTATACACACCATTTATGCCACCACACAGTAGTTGTGCCCACATTGTGCCCCTCAAAGTAGCAATGCCAGTATTGTGCCCCTCACAGTAGTTGTGCCCACATTGTGCTTCTTCACAGTAGAAATGCCCATGTGTCCCCTTCACAGTAGTAATGCCCACATCGTGTTTCTCACAGTAGCAATGCCCACATGTGCACTCTTCACAATATTTATGCCCACATGTGCCCCCTTCACAGTAGTAATGCCCACATATGACCCTTCACAGTAGTAATGTCCACATTGTGCCCCCTCACAGTTTTTATGCCCACATATGCCCCGTCACAAGAGTTATGCCTATATGTGCCCTCTTCACAGTATTTATACCTAGATGTGCCCCCTTCACAATTATACCTAGATGTGCACCTTCACAATAGGATCAGGCAACACATAAAGCGGAGATGCATAAGATACAAAAGTATATCTGTTCGTAAATGACAACTATTGTCAACAGGTGGTCTAATATATAGGCACATTTATCTAGTTCATCTGCTGCGCCATTTATACTTAATCTGTTGTGTTATACATAGACTTAATGTGCGTCAGACTCAACAAATGGTCTAATATATACAGTAGGTGCGTTTTCTAGTTCACTTGTTGTGCCATTAAAGGGTTATTCTCATTTTAGACAATGGGGGCATATCGCTAAGAACGGAGCCCCCGAACTGAATGAGGGCGCACTGCACATGCGCAGCCGCCCTCCATTCATTTCTATGGGGCCGCCAAAAATAGAATACTTCCGTCGGCTCCATAGAAATGAACGGGAGCGGTGGCCGCGCTTGCACGCTGCACTCCCATTCATTTCTATGAGCGCAGCGGGGAGCTGTGCCTGGTGGTGGCCGGACCCCCGGAAACCCAGGGGCCTCCAGGCGCATCGCTCCCCGCTCCGTTCTGGATATAGGTGCGGGTCCCAGCGGTGGGACCCGCACCTATAAGACAATGGGGGCATATGCTAGCGATATGCCCCCATTGTCTAAGATGAGAATACCCCTTTAATGCTTAATACAGATGAGCGAGTAGTGAAATATTCGAAATTTCGAAATTCGATTCGAATAGACCGCGAAATTCGACTATTCGACCGAATATCGAATCCCATTAAAGTCTATGGGAAAAAAATGCTCGCCACTTGGAAATCTCAATTCGACCACTTGGAGGTCACCAAGTCCACCCTAAAACCTCAGAAAAGGATGCCAACACTGCTGGAATGCAACTGGGACAGCAGGGGAAGCATGTCTGGGTGCATATAACGCGCCCAAGTCGCACTATTACGCCACTATCACAGCCTCTCAACAATACACTCCAAAGACAATATAACCTCTCTGTAAAGTGAGACCATACAAGGAAACCTTCTTTCCTCTACATTGACATGGACCCCAAGCCAAACTAGACAAAAAAGAAGATAAAATTCTGCACCCCTTAAAATCACGTTGCCTATGACAACCACAGATGGCATAGGCAAGGGGGAAAGCAAATAGACCCCCACCCCTAATTGTCATTGTGTGTGTGTGTGAGATGTGGTCAGACATGTCTTCTTTAACCACTTCAGCTCTGAGCCATTTCCCCCCCTTCCTGACCAGGCCTAATTTTTCAAATCTGACATGTGTCACTTCATGTGGTAATAACTTTGGAACGCTTTTACTTAGCCAAGCGATTCTGAGATTGTTTTCTCGTGACACATTGTACTTCAAGTTAATGGTAAACTTGAGTCGATAAGTTTTAATTTTATTTATAAAAAAATCCAAAAGTTACCGAAAATTTGAAAAAATCCACTGTTTTCTAAATTTCAATCTCTCTGCTTTTAAGACAGATAGTGATGCCCCATAAAATACTTTTTAATTTACATTCCCCATATGTCAACTTTATGTTGGCATCATTTTGGTAGTGTCATTTTATTTTTTTAGGACAGTAGAAGGTTTAGAATTTTAGACGCAATTTTTGCTAATTTGCAAAATCAACTTTTTTAAGGACCAGTTCAGTTCTGAAGTCAGTTTGTGAGGCTTACATAATAAAAACCACCCATAAATGACCCCATTTTAGAAACTACACCCCTCAAACTATTCAAAACTGATTTTAGAAATGTTGTTAACCCTTTAAGTATTCCACAGGAATTAAAGCAAAATAGATGTGAAATTTCAAAATTTCACTTTTTTTGCAGATTTTCCATTTTAATAATTTTTTCCTGTAACATATCAAGGGTTAACAACAAAACAAAACTCAATATTTATTACCCCGATTCTGCAGTTTGCAGAAACACCCCACATGTGGTCGTAAACTGTTATTTGGGGATACGCCAGGGCTCAGAAGGGGAGGAGCAGCATCTGCATTTTCTAACATGGAATTTTTTGTCATGGTTTGTAAGAGTGATAACTTTTTAATTTTTTTGTGACTGAGCTGCGTGAGGTCTTATTTTTTTGCGGACAAGCTGTGCTTTTTATTGGCACCATTTTGGGGTACATATAGCTTTCTGATCACTTTTTAATCTAATTTTTGGGAGGTTAACTAAAAAAAAAAAGCAGTTTAGGGGCATTTTTCTATATTTTTTTTTACACAGTTCACTTGATGGGGTAGATCATGTGATATTTTTGTAGAGCCAGTTGTTACGGACGCAACAATACCAAATATGTCTATTTTTTATTTATTTTTTTACGTTTTACACAATAAGAGCATTTTTAGAAGAAAAATCATGTTTTTGTGTTGCAGTATTTTAAGAGCCATTTTTTTTTCATTTTTCGGGCTATAATCTTGTGTGGGGGCTCATTTTTTGCGGGAGGAGGTGACGTTTTTATTGCTACCATTTTGGGATGCATACGACTTTTTGATTGTTTAATATTATGTTTTTTGGTAGGTGATGCGACAAAAAAAGCTGTTTGGCTTAATTTTTATTAGATTTTTTTTACGCAGTTCACTTTATGGGGTAGATCATGTGATATTTTTATAGAGACGGTCGTTTTGGACGCGGTGATACCAAATATGTGTATCTTATTTATTTATTTTTATTTGTAACTTTTTTAATGAAATATTTGGGGGGAAATTATTTTTTTTATATATATGTGATTTTTTTTTTTTATGATACTATTTCTTTTTTATTTATTTTTTTACACTTTGTGTCCCCCATAAGGTCATACAAGACCTCAGGGGGACATTTAACTTCACTTATTTATTTATTTTTTTTTTTTACACTTGATTTCTCCTGTAACTGGGGCTGACATAGTGGCCCCAGTTACAGGGGAAATACATCCCCAGAGAGGCTGTACAGCATAATACTATGCTGTACAGCCTCAGTGCAGGGCTGATCGGGTCTATGAGAGACCCGGCAGCTCCTGCACTCTCCCGGCCCCGGCGATCACGTGACCGCCGGGCCGCAACAGGAAGCGCAACAGCGCTTCCTGATATGTATACACAGCGCTCGTTGAGCGCTGTGTATACAGCGATCTAGAAGGCAGGGACCCCTGGGAACGGTCCCTGCCTTCTCTTTGGGGTACCCTGCTGTCACTGACAGCAGGTACCCCACTGTGCAGCTGCACGATTAGCGTGCAGCTGCTATCTCTGAATCGCCGTTTATAAACGGCGATTCAGAGATAGATAACCACTTCCCGGACGTTTATAGTCAACGGGCGGACGGGAAGTGGTTAAAATGTAAAAACAACTCAAACACATGCAGAAGCCTTAAAATGCCCAAATTGTTGGCGCTTGAGATGTCAGTGACCCGACCTGGCCCAGTGTCATGTCTAGCAGGTAAAGCAGTGGGGATGTTGAGGGATGCGTAGGACCGCAAAAGGCAGGAAGAGGCCGTGGGCTGGCCAGAGGCTCATGGAGAAGGCAGGCTAGAGCCCGCAGGGCCGCATCTCTTCCCTATAACAGGCCCCCACACAAAGCTCTCCCATCGAGGGCTCTTAGGTCCTTGTTGTGAAAATATTTTAATGAGTGCGCAAAGTTAGCTTGAGGTGAGCCCTCGAAAAAATTAAGTGGAGGCCCAAGAGGTGAGCCCTCGAAAAAATTAAGTGGAGGCCAAAGAGGTGAGACCTCTTAAAAATTGTATTAAGGCCCAAGAGGTGAGACCTCTTAAAAATTATGTGGAGGCCAAAGAGGTGAGACCTCTTAAAAATTGTTTGTAGGCCCAAGAGGTGAGACCTCTTAAAAATTATGTGGAGGCCAAAGAGGTGAGACGTCTTAAAAATTGTTTGTAGGCCCAAGAGGTGAGACCTCTTAACAATTGTATTAAGGCCCAAGAGGTGAGCCATAATAAAAATTGTTTGTAGGCCCAAGAGGTGAGACCTCTTAAAAATTGTTTGTAGGCCAAGAGGTGAGCCATGAGAAAAATTGTTTGTAGGCCCAAGAGGTGAGACCTCTTAAAAATTATGTGGAGGCCCAAGAGGTGAGGCATGAGAAAAATTGTTTGTAGGCCCAAGAGGTGAGACCTCTTCAAAATTATGTGGAGGCCAAAGAGGTGAGACCTCTTAAAAATTATGTGGAGGCCCAAGAGGTGAGACCTCTTAGAAATTATGTGGAGGCCCAAGAGGTGAGACCTCTTAAAAATTATGTGGAGGCCCAAGAGGTGAGACCTCTTAAAAATTATGTGGAGGCCAAAGAGGTGAGACCTCTTAAAAATTGTGTGGAGGCTAAAGAGGTGAGACCTCTTAAAAATTGTGTGGAGGCTAAAGAGGTGAGACCTCTTAAAAATTGTGTGGAGGCTAAAGAGGTGAGACCTCTTAAAATTGTTTGTAGGCCCAAGAGGTGAGCCATGAGAAAAATTGTTTGTAGGCCCAAGAGGTGAGCCATGAGAAAAATTGTTTGTAGGCCCAAGAGGTGAGACCTCTTCAAAATTATGTGGAGGCCCAAGAGGTGAGACCTCTTAAAAATTATGTGGAGGCCCAAGAGGTGAGACCTCTTAAAAATTATGTGGAGGCCCAAGAGGTGAGACCTCTTAAAAATTATGTGGAGGCCAAAGAGGTGAGACCTCTTAAAAATTGTGTGGAGGCTAAAGAGGTGAGACCTCTTAAAAATTTGTGTGGAGGCTAAAGAGGTGAGACCTCTTAAAAATTGTGTGGAGGCTAAAGAGGTGAGACCTCTTAAAAATTGTGTGGAGGCTAAAGAGGTGAGACCTCTTAAAAATTGTTTGTAGGCCCAAGAGGTGAGCCATGAGAAAAATTGTTTGTAGGCCCAAGAGGTGAGCCATGAGAAAAATTGTTTGTAGGCCCAAGAGGTGAGACCTCTTTCAAAATTATGTGGAGGCCCAAGAGGTGAGACCTCTTAAAAATTATGTGGAGGCCCAAGAGGTGAGACCTCTTAAAAATTATGTGGAGGCCCAAGAGGTGAGACCTCTTAAAAATTATGTGGAGGCCCAAGAGGTGAGACCTCTTAAAAATTATGTGGAGGCCAAAGAGGTGAGACCTCTTAAAAATTGTGTGGAGGCTAAAGAGGTGAGACCTCTTAAAAATTTGTGTGGAGGCTAAAGAGGTGAGACCTCTTAAAAATTGTGTGGAGGCTAAAGAGGGGAGACCTCTTAAAAATTGTGTGGAGGCTAAAGAGGTGAGACCTCTTAAAAATTGTTTGTAGGCCCAAGAGGTGAGCCATGAGAAAAATTGTTTGTAGGCCCAAGAGGTGAGCCATGAGAAAAATTGTTTGTAGGCCCAAGAGGTGAGACCTCTTCAAAATTATGTGGAGGCCCAAGAGGTGAGACCTCTAAAAATTATGTGGAGGCCCAAGAGGTGAGACCTCTTAAAAATTATGTGGAGGCCCAAGAGTGAGACCTCTTAAAAATTATGTGGAGGCCAAAGAGGTGAGACCTCTTAAAAATTGTGTGGGAGGCCTAAAGAGGTGAGACCTCTTAAAAATTGTGTGGAGGCTAAAGACGGTGAGACCTCTTAAAAATTGTGTGGAGGCTAAAGAGGTGAGACCTCTTAAAAATTGTGTGGAGGCTAAAGAGGTGAGACATCTTAAAAATTGTTGTGGAGGCCCAAGAGGTGAGACCATCTTAAAAAATTGTTTGTAGGCCAAGAAGGTGAGCCATGAGAAAAATTGTTTGTAGGCCCAACGAGGTGAGACTCTGAAAAAATTGTTTGTGGAGGCCCAAGAGGTGAGACCTCTTAAAAATTA
This sequence comes from Rhinella marina, assembly GCA_900303285.1. Classification (NCBI taxonomy): domain Eukaryota; kingdom Metazoa; phylum Chordata; class Amphibia; order Anura; family Bufonidae; genus Rhinella; species Rhinella marina. The sequence continues at coordinate 41,868 of ONZH01003980.1, forward strand.
TGTGGAGGCCCAAGAGGTGAGACCTCTTAAAATTATGTGGAGGCCCAAGAGGTGAGACCTCTTAAAA